>OX422208.1:839506562-839711562 GCA_949130495.1 Sambucus nigra
TAAATGTGATTTTACACAAAAACTAATTTTCGGAGCTCGACGCCCATCAATGGCGGACACACGATCCAAACTTTATTTAACTACTCACACAACATGATTAAAATAATTAAACAACTAATTAACTAAATAAAACAAGAATTAAATTAACTAAACAATTCTATCTAGGCTTGAAATAATTAACAAAGCATGAAAAATTACACTACAAAGCAAGAATAAGAGGGAAGAACAACTATATTAATTGGTTGGGGTAATTAAAAGTGCACTTACAATCCACAAATGAGGAACACCCAAGGTGGAGGACGAAATGAGCTCCCCAAAACCCTAACCCTAACCTAAAACTATCAAAAAAATTAATCTCCTAACAAAATAAACAAAGTCCCCTTTTTATACTAAGTTACAATAAGGACTAAAAGAAAAAGGCAAAGAAAAGAAAATAGGGAAAAAAGGGGATAAGTTCTCTAATTAAGGAATAAAAAGAAAGTAAAAAAAATGAAAAGGGATAACAGCACAAAACAGAGTTGGCAAAACAGAGGATTGAATCGATTCCCGATCACAACCCAAAATCTATGCACTACCAATCCCACATTCGGTATATGGATAACCCAAACATGCCCCCGAAGTTGCCTAGAGTCTAGGAGCGCTCATGGCTAAATATCGAATTTTGCCTCGGAGGTACCCCCTCCTTATATATGTTCTTAATGAAAATTCCACAGTGGTAGCAGTAGACGTCAACTACCAAATGATCGAAAGAACCCAGCTCCCCACAATTTGACAACTTCGAATTGCATATCCACTTTGTTCCAGCTAAATGCCTTAGCCAAAGTGAACTAAGACATTTTCCTTTAGTATCGAGTTTTGCCTGTACCCAAACTTCATGATGAATCCCATAACTTCATGATGAGAGTTTTGGGGTGTGACAAACCCTCCCTCACTAAAAGAATTCGACGACCTCGTCGATATCAAGAAAATTCCAACTCCACTGAAAATTTCCCAACAAAACCTTGGACTTCATCGAAAACAGCCACTGAAATCTTCGATTCAACCCAAGTGTAACACAAAACCAAACTCCTCTTGGTTCAATTTCTCCATGCAGGACCATAACCTCCACATTTTTACCGCTTAACGCCGAAGTTTTTCTTGGTAATGCGAGGTTCCTATAACCCGCGCATACCAAGGCTTCAATCGCCCATATATCCGAACTGCATCGCTCGGAGTCCGCCCCAAAAACCAAGGAGTTGACACTACCATCTCACGCACCTGAACATCTCTTGACTCTTCCACTTGAATTGCAGCAAGCTTTTCCCGCATTGGACAATCCTTTGCCCAGTGTGAACCCTTGCAAATTAAACACCCAGAATAGCCACCTTTGCCTTTGCTTGGTTGTCCATCAGCCCCATTTCCCTTGTCATGTTCTGTCCCTCCATCTTTGCCCGATTCTGAGACGACCTTGTCTTTACCTTTGGACTTAGATGAAACAGCATTTGACCGGTGAAGTTTGAGATCCACTAGGCTGTCCGTTGCTGCCACTGCTTGTCTCCTTAATTCAGCCTGTGCCCAAGGCTGAAGATTGGAAACGAAATGGAAGACCTTGTCTTCCTCGGACATCCCCTTAATCTCCAACATCACCGACGTGAACTCTTTCATGTAATCCCGCACAGTCTTGTCGTGCTTCACGCGTCACAACGCCTCCCTCGCCTGCCAACCTGAATTTGCTGGCAAGAATTGATCCCTCAATTCTTTCTTTAGTTCACTCCACGAACTGATCTCAGACCTGCTCTTGTCTTCGGTCCGAGTTCTCCACCAAAGTTTTGCATCATCACATAAATACATTGTGGTGATTGCAACCTTCTCCATTTCGTTGATATCCGAATCGATTCAGAGGAGAAAAGCTCAACACTGTTTCCAAGCGAATTGATTCGCACATGTAGGTTGCAATTTTCCCTTAGCCATCAAATTCCAACAAAAATCAAGGCCGCGACCTCCATTGCGTGGCCCATAATGGTTGTCAACGAACCAAAGACCCACGCTATTAAGGACCTCCAATTATTCAAACCGAGACCAACCATTGCTCCATGAAAATGCCAAAACCTCCATGAAAGCCATAGACGAGAGCGACAAGACCCAACTAAATGCCCGCTGCCATTAATGGCCATAAGCTGAGATGGGTATACCCATTTGCGTGTGTTTGTGGAAACCCAAGACCTGCAGTGCTACTCAAGCTCTAAATGGCTTGCAATAGAGTGTAACCCGAGATCCAGCACCATCAAAACCAAACCCACCATGAAAATACCAAGCTCCACAACCTCCATTAATGGCCAAAATCAAGACCCATTTGCAAAATTGGATAACCCGCGACTCATTTCGATATGCGCGTGTTCAAACCCGAGCTCCAATTTCGGACGAAAAACTCCAATTTTGGACGAAACCAAAACTCGAGCCAAACCCGAGCTAAAGCCAAAAATTGCCATTTGCAGAAACTTGCTCCAAAGAGAAAGGGACAAGCTGGGAATTAAATAGATTGTTAAAATATTAATAAAATATTAAATAAATTTAATTATAATTCTTCCCCGATTAAAGGCCCGTGTTTTCTTAGTTCGGACTCCGATTCGAGCACCGTTCGTGGCCACACGCTAAGCCTGGCCGTAGAGCTACAACTTCCGTGAATATTTCGAGCAAAAATCTCGAAGTGTGAAATTACAAAAAATGCCCCTAAACGTGCGAGCTCTTATGGAACGTAATCGGAACGCGATGAAACTTCACACTAAGCACCGTAACACCTATAAAGGCTCAATAATACCTCAAATAACATGTTAGCGTATAAAACGGAGGTTGTCTGATTAACAAACATAAATATAGCAAGTACGATACCCGAAGGGGCTAAAAATGCATAAGTTAACGGGCGGAGAATGCAATATTCGTGACGTATCATTAACGGACGAATGGAAGGCTGTGAACGGCGGTGAGCCTATTGCAAAGCAACGTCGCTGGAGTATCTAGGTATTAGAGTAATGAATCCGTAATTTTAATGTATTGTTTAGAATTACAGTCATGAATCCCCTTTGCAATTGCCGAGAGGGAAGAGGGACAATAATCCACAATACAATAAGTAGATACCTTGTTGGACAAATATATATTTTTAATTTATTTCTCACAACTTTGTTTTGTTTTTCTTTAGAATTTCAATTAGACGCTGATTAGATTTCTCACAAGATTGAATTCAAAAACACAAAAGTAGAATTAAAAAATGCGGATTTTCCTTTTCGAAGGCGTGTATTCGGTTTAGGGACTAGGGAATGAAAAAAATTAGTTTTTTGGAAAAAACTATGACATGTAAACATCATTGAAAAAGTGGAAGTAACGTAAATATTGTCGACCTCTGATATAAATGACCTATTTCATCCGTCGGTTTGCATTCAAAACATTTTGCAAAAAAATTATTTGTGTTGTATCAGCTTCTACACTGCATGTGGGTCAACACTAACCTTCACGTCACCAATAATCATCATCAACCTCAACCTCGGTCTCATGCCACTTTGGACAATATGTGTGACCTCATATTTCGAACAATGATCCATTTTTGAGATATTTTTTTTCGCAATTGCTTCACGAGCGACATTGATAAACGATTTGCTTATTCTGATTGTGTCAGCCTCTTTACTTGTCTCTTCAATTCAATGCACGGTTCAAAATCTCGACCCAGTCAACTCGGAATTGTTGGCTAGCGATACGATACCGTGACACTATATGAAAATTTTCTTCTCACATATTGTAGTTATTGATTAAAAAAGTATAATAAGATACATCTTTTAAAAAAGTAATTATTTATTTAAACACGTCTAACAAGCTTATCTTAGACCTTATACATTTTTTCTCAAGGCCTTCTAACACATCAGTTCTTATCCTCTGTTGCATTATCAGTTCATGAAACTCTGTGGGGTGAATAGGAAAATATTTATCGGATCGCTAATCTTGGTATATTGGAACCAAAGTGTACAGTATTTTGGAACATGCATACCAATATGTAAATCACTAGGAACTAGGATTTGATGGATAGTTCGCCTTTATCAATATATTGTCACTATAGAGTCGGTCGTCATTCTTTTCATTACTCACCTGTGAAAGCCGAGCATTAAATATAAGTTTAAAATGCTCGTACAAATATAATATCTGAAAGGCTCGCAAGATAGATTCAATGTAGGATCCAAAACTTTAGCTTATCTACCACATATTTAGTACCATAGTTACCAGGGACACAAACACCCTAGCGATTTATGTATTGATCCGCACATTTCAAACATGGTTCATTTTCGTTCTAATATGCTAAAATTAGCAATCCGAGAAATATTTTCATAATTCTTCCCTTTTTTTAATCATAAAAATAAGATGTCCTCTACCACTAAATTACCTATATAATAGGCCTAACAAAAGATAAAAAAGTTGAGATAAAATAGGTACCAATAGTTATCTCTAACAACCTAATAACTTAAACTCAATAACAGAAATAAACAAAATACAAAAAAATAAAATAGACTCGTAAACATTATTTTCTTCCACGTCTCTTCCGAAAATAAGTTTAAAATGTCGGCTCTTGATCCCCATTATTTCTTCCATGTCTCTTCCGAAAATACGATGGTGACACTGCTCCATAACGTCAGGGTCCAAGCGACGGACATCATCCTCCGGAAACCAAGTAGCATCTGACACCAGGCAATCTCGCCACTTCACAAGATATCTCCGGAAACCTCCATGCATTGAACCAATGATCTCGTCATCAACTATATTCTCAATGCGGGCCACTAGCTTAGGTGAAGGATGCCGAGCTCACAACGAAGTAGCTCGGCCTTCAGAAATAACAAGGTGCACAATAGGTCTGGATAAGGAAACGAACCTTTACATTGAAAGGACTAGAACTCAAGTTAGATGGTAATTCAAGTAAATAAAATTAGGTCCAAGCCTACGAAGGATACAATAGGGTCTAATGGCAACATGTTACTTTTTGAATGAATGTTTGCGGTAACGTTCCGGGCGAACACACACCATAATATATTCACCTTTGTTAAATTCTTGATTTCTACGGTGAACATCTGTGACAAATTAATAACAAGTTAATAATTTTGATTACTTAAAGCAATTTTTTCGTCTAATATTAGCATGGATGTCACGAATGTGCTCGACAAAAGATGTGGTAAGATCTAAAGAACGATAGTTAAGGGGAAAGGGGACAAGGTCAATGGGTTGACGGGGAGAAAAAACAAGGACAATCTCAAAAGGGCTTTTCCCGATAGAACAATTCACTGAATTATTATAAGCAAACTCCGCAGTAGGTAAAACAATTCCCAATTTTCCTGCTTTCCCCCACTAAGCATCATAGTAAATCTCCGAAACTTCACTTAACGGCCTCAGCCTGACCATCATCGATTATTGCGATGATTTTATCCCTAGAAAGGCCTCCAACATGGAACTCCCAAATAAGGAACTCTCGAAGAGACGTACGTGGAATACACTATCGGTTTCCCCTGAATAAGTAGCCGTCTTGCATCAAGACATCAACATGCGTACTATGAGGATCCTTTGAAGCTTCTTCAAATATACTGCCAAAATTGACTACATGAACACTCATGGACTGTAATGTAGCACACAGGCGGCTAAGTGCATCGACGACCTTGTTCTCAATGCCAGCTCGACGATTAAGAATAAAGACATAATTTGCAGGAGTATCCTTACACATCGGCTCCCTATCCTTTTGCATTTGATTCATGGTTTATTGTTTACCCTTTCCCCCACCCCCTAATAACAAGCCTATCCATTCCCCCTTTCGCCTTTCCCGTCGGACCTTTCTTACCATCGTTCCCCCCTGAAAGCATGCATCTTCAACATTTGCTGGACTGTGATTGCTACCAATCGTGGAAGTAGCATCTTGAGACAAATACTCTTGAAAAAATAATCTAACGGCCTCGGGACATTGTTCACACATACTAGTATCGCTACGAGTCTCGACAAAATGTTGTTTCATTCGGGAAACTCCTCCCCATTTTATTGCTCCACAATAGTTACATTTCAATTGCATTCAATTGTTCTCATTCACCTTGGTGTAATGAGCCCAAGTTGGATCGATTTCTTTCTTGCCCTTTGACTTTACCATCTTGATTTTCAAAGATCAAACAACCTACAAATCAATATCAATTTATTTAAACAACTCAAACAATAACATAAAAATTTTAAGCAAATACATATGGTTTATGCAAATACAACAAATATTACTAAAAAAACATATGGTTTTATAACTAAAAAACAGGTTTTATATGTGGTTTTATAAGTAAAAATCGGTTTTATAACTAAAAAAATATGGTTTTATAACTAAAAAACAGGTTTATAACAAAAAAAATATGGTTTTATAACTAAAAAACTAATTGTATGGTTTTATAACTAAAACATAAAAAATAAATAAATTACGTATGGTTTTATAACAAAAAACAGCCCAAGTATGGTTTTATAACAAAAAAAAACAGCAAAATAACTAAAAAAACAAAAAAACGTATGGTTTTATAAGAAAAAACAAAAACGTATGGTTTATAACAAAAAAAACACAACAAAAGAATAACCAAATAAACATTGTTTGCGAGAAACACCAATGAAAAAATCAAATAAATAGCAACGTACCTCCGATTGAGAGAAGCAGCCACGGTAAGGGTTCGTTTAGCTGAAATAGAGTCTTACGACAAGAGGTTTTGACTGAAATAGGGTTCGTTTGGCCATAAGGTATTGTTTTGGGTTTTTAGTTCTTTTGTTTTGCAAGTTAAATGAGCAATTTTCTTTTTAAAAGGTGCAATGAAAAGGTGTGAAAAAACCCACTTTCATGAATCGTTTTATGGCTCGATTCCCGATTCTGAATCGAATTGCACGATTCGGTGCCGAATCGAACGGTATTTTGATCATTTGCGATTCTAAGGTTGATTCGAATCGTTTTGGTATGGAATCGAATCAAATCATCCGATTCGAATCGCGAATCAGACGATTTTGACAACTATGCCTGCAAGAACTCCACCCATTTGGCATGTCGAGCATTGACCTTCCTCTGGGAATGGAGATAATGCAGGGACTCGTGATTAGAGTATAAGATAAACTCTTGAGGTAAGAGGAAATACCTCCAATGTTGGAGAGCTTGTACAATAACATAAAAGTCTTTATCATAAGTTGAATACTTTTGACGCTCGTCATTGAGTTTCTCGCTGAAGTATGCAACATGATGTTCGTCTTGACTTAAGACACCTCTAATTCCAATACTCGACGTGTTGCAAGCAAATTCGAAAACTTTAGCATAGTTTGGGCGTCTTTGTCATCTCGGGAGCCTTTGTTATTTTTCATTTAATCTCAAAAAATGCTTTGCATGCAATTGGGGTTCACTGGAACTCCCCTTTCTTCATATAGTCGGTAATGGGAGCTGTAGCGATGCTAAATCCCTTAATAAACCGTTAATAAAATGTGGTTAAGCTATGGAATCTACGAACCTTCGTGAGAGACTTAGGTTCTGGCCACTCCTCAATCGACTTCTTTCTCAGTGTCAGTTGCTACATAAGCCGAGGAAGAGAACCGGAGGTTGGATAATGGACCACTTCTTTTTCAGGTTCGATGCCCAATTTATTGAAGGCACCCTCCAATCCAACCACGACCCTGAATATAATCATGATAAAATGGTAATAATGGCAAGCACAATAAAGATGTAAACCAGAGAGACAACACCAAGTTATGCGTGGTTAATCAACTTGGCTACATCCACGGAAATGCCTGATTTCACTATATTTGAAGACATTACAAGTCCAATAGAGAATATCAAGGATAAATCACATACCATTTACTCTCCTGCCCACGGTGAGAAATCCCCCCATACAATACATATTGAGCACACTTACCATACAAGAAACACTCACTCTCACCCATTTTCCACCTTTCTGCAATACCCATGGGAAGAGGGAAAAACCCTTCTCACTCTAAACTCTCACCTTTGGAAGACGACTCTCTCTCTCTCTCTCTCTCTCTCTCTCTCTCTCTCTCTCTCTCTCTCTCTCTCTCTCTCTCTCTCTCTTTCTCAAGCTTTGTGTTGGTGTTGGTGTCATTGTTTTGAACCATGGTTGAACCTGCTTAAATAGGGAGTAAGAGTGAACAATACCCGACGTATGAACAATAATCTGTATATGAATTGTGATCTGCCTATGAACTATACCCCCACGTATGAAGAGTACCCGCACAAAATTCAAGCCAAACTCCACAAATCTCCACCTTGTTGAGAAATGCTGCAAACTATGACCGAGACCCTACCTGATGAGAATTGCCCAAACTTGAATCTCCTCTTTTGCCATGCCACCCAAAGAACCACCATCGAGCTTCATTGCACCATCTACAAATATTTTTATACCTTTCAATGCATCTTCAAAGATCCAAATTAATTTGTGAAAATAGCCCTTGGAGTATGCATCTCCTCTAGCAAATATTTCCATTGCACTTTGCAATTTTCAACTGCTATTCTCTGACATCTTTTACATTTGAACACACGAGCCAATACCTAAATGTAGCTGCAACTAGTCGAATGTACCCACTGGCTACAAAGAGGGACCTCGATCCCACCCTTTCACTAGCAAGATTCCTCCCACTATTGTCTGTCAGAACATACACCACCTCATCGGTTGTAAATGAGAGCGTTTGTGATGTGGCATGATGACGTTTTTGTCATTTTTAGGCTTTTATGACATATTTGTTATTTTCTTTGTTTGAATGCATTTTCTTTTTAGTTGATTGTTTGTTGCTTGGTAATGTAGGAGGAAATAATAAAGGCTAATAAGAGTATAAATGTAATTAGGATAATTGTTTGGAGCCTAAGCTACTTCCACCTTTAAATACCCTTTTGTAGCCCCATATGAGGTATTCTACCATTTTGAGATATAAAGAGAGTTGAGACGAGATGTCTTCTTTTTACCTCTCATTTGACGCTCATTTACGTCAATGGGAGCAAGAAAAAATAATTCTCTCTCAAGCTCTCTCTAATCAAATCAAATCTCATAAAATGGAAGAATGCCGTAATGACGCTACAAAAAGGGGTATTAAAAGGTAAGAGGTTGCTTGGCCACTAAGTTAAGTATCTAATTGCAAATATGCCATTAATGCCAATTAACCTTGCTTCCTCTAAATACTAAACAAAAAGGAAAAACACAATGAATGCTGAAAATAAAAGAAATACTAAAAATGACTAAAAAATGATAACAGATGATAATGACCCTGATTCGCATCATTCTCCCCGCCTTCGAAAAAGTTCGTCCTCAAACTTTAAATTTGAGGTCGAATGTAAGAAGTCCCAAAATGTGATGAAGAGGCAAAACTTGAGGGGTCATAACGTGATTTCTGAAAAGTTGAGGAAGATTCTTCAATTCTCGCATCAAGCTTCATCTTCTTCCTCGTACCACACATGTCAATCATAAAAAATATGTACCACCGGGGTCAAAAACCAAGGTTTCGGCGCCAAACCCCTAGGTCTTGCAATTGTTCATAATGGGATTGGGTCAAAATGGGCTGAAATTGAAATGATTTTTTGGGAGAAGGGGTTGTGAACAGTTCTGGTTGGATCTTGGACGGATTGCGGGTAAAAAACATGGGTCCTTGAACAAAAAATTTGACATCGGCCACTGTTTTGGTGATCCGAACAGGGGATAAGAAATTACGGGGCTGCCCGAGGGTTTCTCCACTAAAACTGGTCTTTTTATAGTCGGATTTTGGTGGGAAGTCGTGTCCAATGTCAGACTTTCTTTGTTAGGGAAACCGGGGGTTAGCTGGAGTTTTTCAATACTGAAAATTGATCGGTTTTCCTGATTAGGGTCAGACGCACACTGGGAGAGGGGTTTGGGCCCTGCTGGTTCAGATTGGTGAGAGGTGGACTGCCCAAGGCTTGGTCGAACCCGGTGGTTGGGTCGCTGCTGATGGGGGCTTTCTCCGGTGGTTTCCGACCTCCCCCAAGGCAGAACCCTAGTGGGTTGGGGTCGGCAGGGTAGGGGAAGGCCTGTCGACCATCTGAGGTGTGGTCCGGCCCAAGTGAGCGGAAGGTTGGGGCTGTCGGGGGTCTAGGAGGCTGGCTATGAAGGGAGCAATAGTTTCTGGGGGTTGGCCGGAGGTTGGCTAACTTGGGTGGGGAAATTGGCGGCCTCAGGAGTTTCGTCGGCCACCAGAATGGTGGTCCGATCATGGGGCTGGCGCTGGGGTACAATCAGGTTCTGTGGGGGCTTGTTTTGAGGTGGGGAATGTGCAGAGTAGGGTTTCGATGATGGGTAGGGCTGGTTTGGGCAGTGACGAGGGTTCGGGGAGGGGCTTTGCGTATTTCGGTCAATGGTTGTGGCGGTGGGGTGTTTCGTGATGTGGTGGTTTGGGGATAAATGGGGCTAGGGCTAGGTTTTTTTTGGGGTAGAATTGTGGAAATGGTTGCGGAAGCGTGGGTAGGTGGGCTTTGGGGGCTAGGGTTAGGGTTAATGGTGGTGGGTGGCAATTTGGGTGGTGGTGGAGGGAGGCGAGCGATGTATCCATCCATCCGGGCCGTCAATTGATTGAGAGCTTCCAAGATTTGCTCGAAAGAGTTTGGCTCGGAGGTGTTCATCTTTTCTTGGACCCACCTTGACATTGTTTACGTGTTTTTGTTTTACAACAACAACAATGGGTGGAGCGATTAGGCTCTGATACCAATTGACATAAATGACGTCAATGGGAGCAAGAAAAGATAATTCTCTCTTAAACTCTCTCTAATCAAATCTCATAAAATGGAAGAATGACTCAATGAGGCTACAAAAAGGGGTATTTGAAGGGAGGAGGTTGCTTGGCCACTAAGCTAAATATCTAATTACAAATATGCCCTTAATTCCAATTAACCTTCCTTCATCTGAATACTAAACAAAAAGGAAAAATATAATGAATGCTAAAAATAAAAGAAATACTAAAAATGACAAAAAAATGATAAAAGACAATAATGACCCCGATTCACATCACTACATTTAGGGTTTCACAACCCAATTTTCAATCCAATCTCAAAATGGTAAACCCTAACCTCCAACCATACAAACCCATCCTACACCCTCCAACCATACAAACCCATCCAACACCACCAGACCCAAGTTTATTTGATCATCAACTGCCATCTCCCCATCTACCACCTCCCAGAGTCCTTCCCATCAATTTGCCTCCACAAACCCTAAATTCCACCCCTATCGTCTTCTGCTACGATCCACATCTTTTTCATATCTCTACATACCCCCGCCTTTACCCCAGAGGCATCACAAACTCTATCACTCCCATTTTTTTTCCATCCATTCCCCTAGCACTACCCACATATATTGATCCCCATCCCCATTCCCATTCCCATACTATTTTCACCACGCTTTTGCCCCCACCCCTACTTCATACTTCCATACCCACCTCCTCGACACAGGGGTCATGTTCCTCACCCTCTGTTAGTTTGGGATGCCCCATTCTGCACGCTCCGCTCCTGTTGATATATTTGAGCAAGTGCAGGATTGGCTAGTGCACCCTCAGCATGATGGACCCCTTTTCCTCGGTCCCGATCACTCCCGAATTTTGAGCCTCCTCCCCCGACGGAGTGGCGCACTAACATGTCACCTTTTGACTCTTTTGAGTCCAAAGGTCACCCATTTGTGCCTATTTCTGAGCGACACTGTTCCTTATGGTAATGACGAGGACACTTAATAGAGAGGTGCCCACTGAGACGGCCTGTGACCACTGTTGTTAAAGTTGCGCCTAGGCGTGCGTCCACCCCTACTTTCCCATTCCCATACTATTTTCACCACGCTTTTGCCCCCACCCCTACTTCATACCTCCATACCACCACCTCGACATAGGGGCCATGTTCCTCACCCTCTGTCAGTTTGGGATGCCCCGTTTTGGACACTCCGCTCCTGTTGATATATTTGAGCAAGTGCAGGATTGGCTAGGGCACCCTCAGCATGATGGACCCCTTTTCCCTCGGCCCCATTCACTCCCAAATTTTGAGCCTCCTCCCCCGACGGAGTCGCGCACTAACATGTCTCCTTTTGACTCTTTTGAGTCCAAAGGTCACCCATTTGTGCCTATTTCTGAGCGACACTGTTTCCTATGGTAACGACGAGGACACTTGAGCCTAGGCGTGCCCACTGAGACGATTAGATGATCCCCCACCTCAAAACTACCCAAAGTCCTTGAAATTTACGGGGAAACTTCATTTTTCTCAAAAGAAACAAACAGAATTTCTCTCCAATAATTTTGCATCTTAGAACAATTTATACGTTGATTTTGGTTTTTTCTTTTCACTCACAGTATTTTTTATTCAAATATTTCAATATCTTTTCTTTTGTTGATTATTGGATAGTCAAATTGTTATATAAATTTGATATTTAAATATATATTTTTTCATATGGTGGTATAAGCTCCATCTCCTTTTGACTTGTCTCTTCATAACCGTGTATAATAATAATTTATGCTACATATTTCTAATTATAGATCACGAATGATGTTATTATTTATAAATATACAACTTTTTCATGTTCTATAAACTTTGAAGCTCACTTCGATCAGGCGCGCGCCTCGCCTTGCGCCTTGCACCTAGGCTCCACGAGGACCTTGGCGCCTTGGTGCACCTTTTTCTTCTGACAAATATGCCAATGATTATAGCGCCACCTCATGCCCCTTCCGTGACAATGATCCCACTATATACCCTACCTCCAGCTCTCTGCACTAGCTCTTACTCGTCCACGACTTCGGAGGCATCACCATCGAACCCCAGTTGAGGATCCTGAGAGGACGAGATTGATGCAGATGACCTAGATTTTCACAGGGAGTTGACCCCATTGCCCTTGTGAGCTTACGGATGCTGCAGGGAGATATCTGCGTGGATGTGTCAATGTTTGATGGTCATCTTCAACCGAATGAGATGATTGATTGGCTCGCTATTATGGAGCGCATTTTCGAGTATAAGAGGTTGAATGGTCGACGTTGTGTCCTGGCGACGACCAAATTTCAGTGTTATGCGAGTGTGTGGTGGCACGACTTAGAACAACGCAGAGTCACTGAGGGACAATCTCGTGCTCAGCTTGGAGAGACAGAGGAGCAGCAGAGAATCATCCGTTACATAAACGACCTATAGGGTGACATTTGCACCTTTGCGAAGGCGGTGGAGTATGCTACGAAAGTGGAGGCATTTCATCATATAGCTCCCTCTGCTCGTGCGCTCACCACAATCCCTTTGCCCTCATCTTCCCATTTGTGAAATTCAAATGTTACAATTGTGGGATAGTTGGTCACAGGTCCTTCAGAGTGTTCCTTACCACGTCGCCATGCTCTATTTTCTTCAGGAGGCCCCGAGTATCTTGACATGACCAATGAGGCCACACCCCAGCATGCTCCCATCATCATTTTGGAGGGTGATACCGATGGCATTCCCCTTCGAGTTCGAGGAAGAACCTTTTTTCATGGAGGGGAGAATGACGTGGCATGAGGGCGTTTTTGTCCAGGCTTTTATGACATTTTTATTATTTTCTTTGTTTGAATGTATTTTCTTTTTAGTTGATTGTTTGCTTAATATTATAGGAGGAAGTAATAAAGGTATAATTGTAATTAAGATCATTGCTCGGAGCTTAAGCTATTTCCACCCATAAATACATTTTTTGTATCCTTATTTGAGGTATTTTACCATTATGAAATTTAATAGAGAGAGTTGAGACGCGAGGTTTCTTATTATTCCTATTTGACGCTCATTTACGTCAGTTTGAAAAGCCTTTCATACTTTTGCACCTTGTTCTCAAAATATACCATCGAGATCAATTCAGACGACAACTTTAAATAACACAAAATCTATACAACGTCGTGTGATTCATGAACTCCACCTACAATTGAGCAACATTGTCCTTGGAATTCATCACTTTTGGAGATTGTGAGATTATCCCCATAAGTTCAGCATATTCCGTTAATCGTCATGAGGTACTTGCTGAGTACACCTACCATACATGAAACACTCACTCTCATCCTTCTTCCTTCTTTGAGCAATATCCATGGGTGAGAGGAAAAGAGCCTCGCCTCACCCCAAACTCTCATCTTTGGAAGACAACTCTCTCTCTCTCTTTCCTTAGTTTTATGTCGGTGTCGGTGTCGGTGTTTTTGATGCATGGTTGAAACCCTACTTAAATGGCTCGTTTGTTAAGCAAATGAACCGAGCTTAAACACGGTTTTGAGCTCGTTTAAAAAAATGCGATCATTGGGATCGACTCGTGTTTGGGTTTAAGGCATAAACGAGCTCGATTAGGCTTCTTAAAATCGAGTTGCTCGAGCTCAGCTCGTTTGAAGCTCGTGTTCGGCTTGTTCGTTTAGTAAATGAATCGAGCTCGAACACAGTTTCAAGCTCGTTTAATAAACGAGCTTAGCTAAGCTCAGCTCAAACTCTACTCAGTTCGGTTCGCTTGCAGTCCTAATTTGGACATATTCCGCTTCAGAATTCAAGATTCATAATTAATTTGACCTCTTAACCATTTAGAGGCTAATATAGCCATTACCCACTTAATCATTAAAAAAAACACTATTTGGTACCTTGACTTAAGATTAAGAAATAAGAGCAATGCTAGGGATACCCAATTTTTTGGATAAAATTTTGAGACACAATGATGTTTCATCACCACATTGGGTGATATTTTTAGTGAAACCCATATAACCCCCACGCCACCTTATGCGGTGAAAGCGAGAAATATTACCATGTGTGGACGGGACCATGTGTTCGTGCTCAACACATATAAGAACGCATCATATATGCGGTACGTGTCCCATTATATATATACAAATTTTAAATGTGCATACATATCGTGTCGTTATTTGTGTTAAGCAAGGACACGTGTTACCCTCCACACATGATACCTTAGTTGTCAAATTGTGAATCAAATCGTGAATTAGAACCCTTTGGAATCGTGAGCGGTGAATCGAATCGTGAATCGAATCGTAAGAATCGGTATAAACGTAAAATATCTAGAAAATAATATATAAATGTCACGTGAACACATTAAGAATATGTAATAAAACTTATTATGACCTAAAACTAGTTATCAGAGATGATTTCATTAAAATATAACTAACAAAATGTACTTTCATGCCCAAATTATGACCAAATTCTAACAATACCACCACCTACAATGTCCAAATTTAAAACAACATTATGTTATACAATATTATAATACAAATAACGAGTAAACATAACACTATAAAAATTACGTTATATTTACAATGCCATATAATATAATTTATAAAATCCTTACACAAGATTTGTTGGCTTCAATCGAACACCAAGCTACCTCCTTCTCTCTATCAACTTCAAACAGGCTAGAAGAGAAGAAAAAAAATGATCGCAACACGAAATAGAGGAAATTGCAGCTTCGAACAGATTAAAAGAGAAGAAGAAAAGTGATCACAACTTAGGTTTCGTTCTAGTATGTGTTTTGGTCACTCTCTCTTTCGCAAAGGGTAACTTAGGTTTTTACTAACTTATTATTTTAATACTATAATATTTTTTAGGGTTATTTAAAAGGATAAAAAAAGGAGCACGAGCTAAGTCGGTTGAAAATACTTGACATCCTTCGAGAAAAATGAATCACACCTGAATAGTGTATCAATACGATTCACGTTTCAGCACTCGAATCGGACAATTCAGCCTGATTTTTGGAACCTCGCCGATTCTATTCCCAATTTGTATCGATTAGTATGTGAATTGGATGGAATCGTACGAATCGAATCGTGAATCGTAAGATTCTGACAACTAGGCATGATACTATTTCTCAGTTCCAAAAAAAAAAACAATTTCCTGTCTCTTCTCGTGCATTTTTTATTGAGCGTTTTCAGTCTCAGTATCTCTTTAAATCCAAACAAAACAATTGTTTCCACTTTCTCAAGCTCAATTCATCTAACAATATGTATTGTGATGATGTTCAACATCATTATATCCACTCGATAACTTCTCTCTCTCTCTCTCTCTCTCTCTCTCTCTCTCTCTCTCTCTCTCTCTGTGTGTGGTGTGTGTGTGTGTGTGTGTGTGTGTGTATATATATATATTTGAATTTGGGTCCTCGGGGTTACAATGGTTTCAAATTATTGGGCTGAGATATAAGGATTCATGATTCCAATTTTTGTGTTACTCTGTTGTAGATTTCAGTTAAGGGTTTCGAAAATTAGGGGTTTAATTGTTTCAAAATCAGGGTTTTGGATTTGTGCCAAGGGTTTTTCATTTTTGGGCTTCAATTTGGGAGATTTTTTGGGGTTAATGAAAAGTGGTGTTTGCTACATCTCCTAGGATATCTTAGGTGGATTTCAGAGTAAATTTGTCAGCAAAAGGACATCGAAACAACACAACATATTGATGATAACAGCAATGATTATCCTCGTCATTTATAGTTATTTTTTTATTACACTTAGTGTCTTACATTTTATACATACTTCTCTCATTTCTTCTTTATACAATATGAATTAATTGACATGATATTAGGGAAGATTACTAATTGGAAGTTTAGTTCCTTTATTTTCACTTACAAATAATGTCATGTGCTTGCATATGAAATAACAAGCGTGCTGAAGCTTAGATGAATGTTGGACACATATTCATAATTGTTCTTTGATTAAGAAAAAAGAATGCCAATTTAATTGTGTTAGTTTCTTTCAGCATACATGAATTATAAGGAACATGATAGTATGGAGTACAAAACCAATATCTTACTAGTATAACATATTATAATATCCATCAACAACCTTACCTTTCGAGGGTTGTCTGATAAATGAATATCTACACATAATTCTAGTAGCCCCCTGATTGAGAGTATTTGAGTGTATTTTATTATGGGTTGCTTTTCATGCTTTTGTATTTTGTAACATGGGAAACCTTGAAGTATAATACAAATAGTCGTTGTTCATGTATTAATTATTAAAACTGATATTGTATTTTGTTCGGTACAACATTTAACCCTTGAAATAGAAATGTTCAACAATTGTATTTTATGATATATCATTACACTTATGTTCATATTTAAAGGTAATGCTGAGCAATAAGATGAGTAATACAAATGTTGAGTGATATTGCTTGTGGTACATCTTTTAATTGCTCAAGTGTGTACCCTAAGTTTTATATTTATACTTTTCGTCAATGCAGAAGAAGAATAAAGAAAGTGTTGGTCTCATTCACGACAACCACATGGATTCGGCCCCGACAAGTGTTGGGCACCCCCTGTGGCCTGCCAAATGGAATATGAAATTGGAAAAGTGTTTGTTAGTTTAGTTAAAACAAAATTTAAAAAATCATTGTATATAGAAAATTAAAACCTCTTCCACTAGTTACAACTTCCCCACCGTCACTCGCCACCACTCAGCTCTCCTCATTTTTGTACTTTTTGACGGTTGTTCCAAATTTGTTCAGATTTTTCACCGCCCTCTTCTTGCTTCTCTCAAGTTATACAGATTTCACGTTCCATTGTCCTTTTTTAGCTCACAACATCATTATTGGTGGTACACCGATGAAACCTCTCTCTCACACACAATCATTCGTTTTTTTGTAAATATATTCAATCTCAATCCTAACTCACACCCTTTGGGGGATCAGATTTTGGTTTATATGCTAGAAGTGGTAGAGTTCGATTTTGTGCTATGTGGATTTTGTTCTACAGTTTTCTTTGGATCTTGTAAACGCATAATCTACTACATTTGTGGGGCTTAGTCCGGTAGGGTTTGTGATTATCCTTGCAGATTTATGGGATTTATAGTTCTTTATATATTGATGTTTGTGTTTTATTAGGCATTTGGTTTGGATTTAGTGTTTGTGAATCGCTTTGTTGCTCGAAAAGCCTTACGAATACTATTTTGTTGAGAATTTTAATATTTCTTGACATGAATTGCAGTAGTATCTCTGAATATAAGCCAGTAGTAAGATTTGCAACACAAGTATATGACCTCTCTTGCGGCCATTTGGGTATATTATGAGGTCGTAGATGAATTATGTTCTCAGTTATTCTCTCACAAGAATATCTGGGTGGTGTGTGTTTGTTGCCAATGTGAAATGGGTAGCCAGGGATTGATACCTATGTGGTTGGTTTGTTTTTGTTTGTATAGCAATTGGGTGTATATATGGGTAGGCAAAATAGTATAAATTGGAGTAGTATGTGGGATGCTACTTAAAATTTTGTTTACTTGACTAGCTATTTTGTAATTGTATGTTACCGGTACCAATGGCCTTCAATTTTATAACATAATTGAATCTATTCTTCAGCCATTGATGCTGAAATTTGATTACACGCTAACTTCTTGGCGTTAAATTAATACCTTGAGCACTTAACTCAGATATATTATATGCAAATGTGAAACTGTGTATTAATCTGTTTAACGTTATGAAAACATCATAAGCTTATTCGTTTAATTCAACACATTACTTGAGAGAAGTTCTTTACTCAGATATATGATATGCAAATGAGGTGTAATTTCGAGTCGTTTATTGTTTGTTCATACTTACTAAAAGCGTGTCCGTTTGGTTAGCTTAATTTGCCATGGCAAATGTGATTTGCATACACTTTTACCCACAAGTGTGGTGTTCGATAACCATTTTTACCCATGACAAAAATTGCTCAAAATTGGTCACGTGACCTGATTTTGCCTATTTTCGTGTGTAAATTTTGCTTTGCTATTTGGGTTGGCAAATTTTGTCGGGAGAAATGAGCGGGGTTTGTGATTTGTTGTAGCTGACGACACTTTGATTTGAGAGGGTGTCAGGTGCTTGGTAGATTAATCTTTGATGGCTCAATATCCCCGTTGTTTTTCTCATTTGTCTGAAGAAGAAAGGGAAGAGAAGAAGTGTGCAAAGGTAACTATTCTTTACATCAACCCTTAATTTCGTCCCAATATCTGATTTCTAGCTTCGATCTTTGTAATCTAGGGTTTTAGTTCATATATTGGGTTTGAGTTTAATTATTTTTTTGTTTTTTTCCACGACCAATTTTACATTGTAGGGTTTAGTTTAGTTAGTTCGTATTGTTGTTGCTTTAATTTAAGGTTTTAATCTAGGATTTGAGTTAATATTTTTGTTGATTTCAAACTTTCTATGGTTTAGTATGGTTTGACATATCTAGGGTTTGATTTGTTCCTGATTTATGAAACGGGAATGCGGACTGGATTTTTTTATTCTATTGTTAAGGGTTGAAATGGGCCAAATTAAATAAAAAGTTTGCTTTTACAGGGTGGAATGCTTTTTGGCTTTATAATATATACCCTTCGCATTTTTAAATATGCAAATGCCCCAAAACATTCCATCCCATAAAATAAAACTTTTTATATAATTTGTCAATTATTATATATGTAACACACATTTTTTCCTCATTACACGAATGCTGTTCCCCGAGTTATTCGTTTAAATGAGTTTGTTCCGATTAGTTTTTCGTTGTTCTCTTATTTTTTGCTTATTTCTTAACGATTATAACTTTAGTCATTTTTATTTTATTTTTACAAATTGCTATCAAAGAATGAGCTTTTTGAATAAATATTTTGTAGGAAAAAAATGCTTAAATATAATTCCAAAATTTTGCGTAAACGCTTTGGTGTTGCGTGATCGTTGGTGATACTGGCGATAGTTATCTATCAACATGTAAGGTAGTTGGACATTCCTAGGGCATCTCAGTATAATTGAGATGAGCATCGTAAGCAATTCTTGTTCCGAATGTACGTGATGAGTGATCGTTTATGCCATGACTCATTACGTATGAATATTGGTTCATTTCAGAGGTTATGTGATCGCCTCCGTGCGTTTGGGCTAAATGATTGTCGATCAGTTTTGGTTGAGGAACAAGTTGCAATTTTCTTGAATATTGTTGGTCATGATGAGCGTTGTCGTACCGAGGGTAACACGTTTTGTAGATCAAGTCATACAATTAGTTTGTACTTTCATAAAGTATTGGTGGTCTGCCTAATGTTGTATACGCATGATAACTCCCCGAGCGACAATCCTGGTAACAAAAGTTGGTATCATTACTTTTCGGTAAGGAAATTCATTTTCAATAGATTAACTAGTTAATAAATTTTTAAATGGATTGTATGCAATAACACAGAGTATCCCAACAGGATGCTGTAGGAGCGATAGACGGTACACATATTTGCGAATGTCCCCTTTGTTGTTCAACCTAAGTATCGTAATCGAAAACAAGTCATCTCTCAGAATGTTCTAATAGCATACCCGTTTGACCTGAAATTTACATGTGTTGTCCGGATGGGAGGGGTCAGCACATGATGGGCGTGTACTTAGAGCAGTTATACAACGTCCAGGACATAAACTTACCGTTCCAGTCAGTATGTTGGTTTATATCCTGTATTTATTTTGAATAGGCGTTGCATAAACATTCTACATTCGGCATATATTTGGCGAAAAACAGACAATGTATTGTTTTAGAAAAATGTTATCTTGCGGATGCCGGATTGGCCTTGGTTCCTGGTTTTCGAGCACCATATCGCAAGACACGATACCATTGCAGAGATGTGGAGGGTCAATGTCCAAAAACTAGTAAAGAATTCAACTTTCGCCATTCATCTTTGCGAAATGTAGTCGAGCGCACTATCGGATTATTGAAAAAAATATTAGCTTATTTACGCCATCAACCATTTCATGGGATTGACACGCAAGCTAAGATTGTGTTAGCTTATTGGGCACTGCATAACTTTTTAAGGGATGATGATAGGGATGATATGTGCAATGACGATAGCAATAGTGATGATGATGTGAACCCAACACCCCTTAGTATACCTGATGGTAATGAGCTTATTACCTTTGCCACACAAGCATGTTGGACAAAGAAGCGTAATGCAATGGCGGCACAAATGTGGGAAGAAAGAGGAACAACTCATAATGAGCCATTTGCTTTTGATGATTGACTCTTTTCGTTTCGCTTTCAAATGTTGTAATAATTTCTTAACGCTTTAATTATTTGTTAGTTAAGTTAGCTTAAAGACGACGTGTTTCGCTCATCCCTTTAAGATTTTTCAGACTACTTGCCTACATCAACTTATGCAAACTACTTGAATGTGAGGTTCAAAATGAAAAAAAGCAAATGCGGAGTCGTTGCTGTTATTAGAGTTACTAAGTCGGATAAGAACAACCTGGGCAGGATTTACCACTATTGTTCCGTTTGTGGATTTGGTTAGGTTGGGCAATACCTTGTCTGGATGTTATATCGTCAGAATCTACGACGTTGCCTAATGAACCAAACTCTAATAACCTCAACGGGCAATGTTGTTCATAAACTTCCACAATTCCTCCCAAGAATCCTGAATATGGAGCTGGCAACAATGAGTACATAGCAATGATGGATATGCTTCGATCAGTCAATCGGATGCTATATGTCATGCTATTTTATTTGTATGCAGTTGTTAAAATCATGTTTTCAGTGGGGATAATGTAATATTTTCCTTTTTTTATTTATCTGAACCTTCTTGTGTCAAACTGTTTGAACTATGCATGAATGTGGCTTATTGTTGGAACCTTTTTGTATTTAAATGTTGAGATCAGATGATAAACAGTTATAAGCCAACCGAGTATAATACACGAGTGCTGTTATACAGTTATTAGCCATTGCGTATATGCAACTCTATATTACTCTGGATGTATGGTGTGTATATGAGTGTTGCTATAAAGTTGCAATGAAAATTTTATTTTAGAGTTTGCAAAACAATATTACTCTGGAGTGCTGCTATACAGTTGCAATGGTCAGTGCCGGCTCAAGCCCTAGGCAGGTGAGGAGGCTGTTTAGGGGCTCACCATATTTAAGGGCCCCTAGTTTTAATAGCTATTTATTATATTATATATAAATAAATACATTCATTGAAAAAAGTAAAAACTCTTCCTATTTTCAAGGCTATTAAAAACAACTCAATATACAACTAAACCCATGAAAAGTACACGATTCATTTCTTCTAAACTAACAATCCCTTCATTTCTTCTGTCTCTCTCTCTCTCTCTCTCTCTCTCTCTCTCTCTCTCTCTCTCTCCAAACTCCACTCTCCTCTTCCTCATTCTATTTTGCTCATACAAAGAAAAAAAAATTGCTCATACAAAAAAAATCTGGTCGCACTATAAAACTTCTCTCATGCAAGGTTTGTTTTTTGTTTTATATATATAATAATATACTATATGTTATGTATATTATATTGTTAATATTGTTATATATATTTTTTTACTTTTTTTTACTTTTTTATTTTTATGAAATTGTTTAAACTTAAATGATTATTTTATTAATATGTTTTTAAATGTTGACAGGTTGAAAGTGATTTTTTTTTTCAATTGGAGAAGTTTGTTGTTCGAATAATCAGATTGAATATACGTTGGCGTGATCAGGTTCTATTGTTCTATAATAATATTTGTTTGTTTATGTGAAATAATTAGAAGAAATTATATTTTAGCGGCTAGATTTACTTTTTATTTGTGAATATATTCATATTTGTCGCTAACTATATACATACATAATTTTTACAATAAAAAGGGCTCCATATTAATTTCTAGCCTAGCGCCCCGATTTTGCTTGAGACGGCCCTGGCAATGGTGTGTATATATGAGTGCTGCTATACATTAGTTGGGACTCATATACCTGCTACATTAGTATATAAATATTGAGATTGGATGATATTTTGGGTCTGTAATTCTTAGGAACTGATATACCTGCTACACAATGTTTGGCTTCTGTAATTCTTTTTTACACTTGTTACATATGGACGATTCGTACATGGATTTTGTACCAGCTATACCTGCTATCATCTGCTATACATTCTTAGGAACTGATATCAGTTCTTAGGAATATGTTAATAGCAGTTTTTAGGACATGATTAGGACTGATATACATTCTTAGGAACTGTTATCAGTTTTTAGAAACTGATATATATTCTTAGGAACTAATATGGGTTCACTTTTCTATTTTTTGGCTTCTCAAATTCTTTAAGGCAAGACTTGGTTTTTTGGAGATTCAATTCAGTCCCTGATAATATTGGGTTTTGGTCACTGATAATATTCAATTCAATTCAGTCCCTGCTACATATTGCGCTTTAACTAGTATTTAAATTTAAAAATGCTGTACAAAACTGTTATCATTTGAATGTCTGTTTTTGAACTTCTGTGTTGTTACTAGTTTTGAATTCTTGTTATTTTTTGATGTTTTAATATGTCCAAGGGGCATAATAGACTAATTCACTGCATATGAAAGCTGGCAAAGCGAATTTCTTTTGGTCAGTTATAGTGCGCAATTTTGGTCAGTTATAGTATGCGCAGTTTTGGTCAATTATTATTTTCGATTGCTGCAATTTTGAATACAGCTGTTGTATTGAACAGCCGCTGTATCTGGTAGTATTTACACTACTTGGTAACTGTTTGATAATTGTTTTTGCATTTCAGAGATGGCCCAAAACAGAGTGAACGTCCGTTTTCGACCACCAAAAGCCAATGTTCCGATAGATCTCGAAACATCTCACTGACAAGTGGAAGTACCTTGAAAGATGCCACAAGTGCGTTGGACTGATGCAATGGATAATGGATGGGTACATGATGTCTGCTCTTATGAGTGAGGTTCTTGCTGGAAACAAGAAGGCTAATAATGGTTTCAGAGCGGCACATATGAAAACCGTGATCGATGCTGTCAGGAACGGCTGTCATGTTATCGTGGGAATCCCACATGTCCGCTTACGTTTGAAGACTCTGAAAATAGAGTACTTGGAAGTGCACGAGCTACTACAAGTTAGTGGATTTGGATTTGACCCAACTACGTCCTTTGTAACTATCGATCCAAATGTGTGGGCCGATTACGTGAAGGTATGTATTAAAGTGCGTATTCATGGTATACCCTAAAAAAAACTAATGGTGTCTCAAATGTTGGCAGGACAAGCTGGAGGCTGCGAAGATGAAAGGCAAGTGTTCGCGCATATTATGATTGAGCTTGCCACCATATATGGCAACGACACCGCAACAGGGTTAAACTCTCAGTCTGGTGGTGTTTACTTCTCATCAATGGAAGGTAAATGCACAAGGCAAGTTGTAATAATTAAATTCACGGGTCACCTCGTTAATGGTAATGACTAAAATATTTATTATTGTACCAGGAATACTTGATTCGGAGGAAGATTTTGTTGACGTAATTGAAAATGAGTTCTTGGAGTTGAATCACATAACACCAGCTAGGGAAACGTAAAGTTCCCGGACAAGTACCAAGACTTGTGGCTATTCCAAGGCCAAGACGTAGGCGCGACAATGTCTTAGACGAGAGTGCCTGTGCATTGACCATTATTGCCGAATCGTCGCGGGTGATATCAGCTGCTATGGACTCAGATGCCGAGTTGAACACCCTAAAAGCATGTAAAGTAACAAAACATTCGTGGTCGCTTTCTATGTTTGAGGCAGATCAAGGACTGGGACACATCTTCATGGGAATCACAAAGGAGGCGTTTGCCAAGAGTTGGGCTATCAACAAGCTATATGTGAATCAAGCCCACGTTTATTCAATATTTTGCATGTTTTTTGTAATGTGCACACCTAGCCGATCGTGAAACTTTGTCAACGTATGTTGTAGTATGTTGTATTATGTATTGTGATATTACATTATAGGCTAACTTAGTGTGACCAGTTTTTTGGGAATCCATCTTTAATTGTGGTATTTAATACGATTCTTCACTCATATATAATTTGTCAAAGTTTTTATTATACGCCAATGTCATTATATTTGAAGATGAAGTAGTGAAACAGTGATTGCACATCTGTTACAAACAAAAATGAACGGACATGTCATACTACATGAAAATGGAATACTTGAAATATTACAATTAAAGCTAAACCACATTTGCTTGAACACGGAAGTGCGCTAAGAAAATGAAATGACAATAATAACATCACACATGATGCCATGATGAGCAGTAATGCGGCATTTTCTTCCCATCAGGCTTCGTGGGAGACAACTTACAAAATCATCGTCTAGGTCATTGTTTGAGAAGTTTGCATATCTTGGTTTGATATGTAAAATGGATTGCCAGTGTCTTTTGAAATAATTTTTCACATGGGCACAATGCAAACGACATTCCATTTGTTGGATTTCCCTTTTCAAAAGATGGACAACTTCGTCCTGCTTTGTTATGTCATTCAAGTGTAAGGGCGACCTTGCTTGTGGGACTCGCAGTCCATGCCATCTGCAACACACTTCAAGATCACATCTCTTGTCAAACAAACGCGACACCTTTGGAAACGGTTGGAAGCTTACGCTCAACTTTAGATGGTGGGTAAAATATCACATGACCAACGTAGTCAGAAAATGGACTACTTGTGACGATGGGCTTGTTCTCAAACTTTCTTTTCTCACCATACCAAGTTATACTAGACGGGTCGATGTAGGTATCGGGATTTGTCATCAAAATCTTTGGGGAGGAAATCTTCTACTTTCTCTCAACCATCGTAAAAATCACTTATCAATTTTTTTCCTTTCTTATGTGAAGTCATTTTTTGCTAACTTAGAACATACTTGCCAACTTACCCCTTTTATAGAAAGTATTTCACAAGGAAGGTTTTCTTTGAAATTTGTAATTTCAAATTTCAAATTTCAAATTTCAAATTTCAAATTCAAAATTCAAAATTCAAAATTCAAAATTCAAAATTCAAAATTCAAAATTCAAAATTCAAAATTCAAAATTCAAAATTCAAAATTTGAAGTTTTGAATTTTAATCGTGAAATTTGAAATCCGATTGTGAAACACACTTCCATCTAGTTTGTAAAAAGATATAGGGTCTAATAATGAACCAAAGCATACGGTTATATCATATCACACACTATCAAATGGCTAGCTATAAAAAAATCGATGATAACCAAAATATATACATGCCTGATGAACATTCACCGCCTAAAAGGAAAGGACGACTAGATTACTTCAGCCCAAACATGGTAGGCAGGAACAAAGAGCCAATGAAGGTCGAGCATAAATCTAGAGCATCAACATCATTTAATGTTGTCCATGTTTAGGATGTTGCACCCGTTTTGACAAACCGAGGAATGTACGAACATCCCTTAGAGAGAGTTGGTTTGGGGAGAAAAGGGTTTTTGAAAACATTCCTATATGTACACTACATTTTTTAGGTGATGTTGGCCATGTGATGAAATGGTTAGCTCCAACAAAAGGAAATATTCATGTGATGATCATTTGAAATGGCCTAGGTTATATGATAAACGCTCCGATTTAGAGTGTTATTGTAATTGACATGGTTTAGCTGTGCCACAAGCAAAATCTGCAAAATATTGCAAAGATCCAACCAAAGGCAGTGAGAAATGTATCCATACAGCACTGACATTATAAACATTTGATAAATACGGAACTTGATGATCCAGTGTATGCATCCGATCCGGAACTTTCGGACTACAAAATGGATGATTCCGACATGAATTTTGTACAACATCTACCAAACATGTTGATGGGTGATGGGAATGCACACTGTTGCGATTCGTGATTGCCCAGGAAACTGAAGTAATTAATATGTAATTTTATTTTCTACGTGTATTAATTTCAATATTTAATTTTTGAGTTCTGAAATTTGCTTTTTATTATTTGTATTTTTGATTTTAAATCTGCTTGTATAGCACAATTCCACAACATTATCAACGAGTCATTTTAAATTAATTTTGTCCACATAGTTTCATCACCATTCAAGTAAATGTGTTATCATCCGAAACAGATTTTGTCCAAATAAATGCCATTTTAAGATGTTTATGAAGTGAAAATAAATACAAAAGTAAATGAAAGTAAGTATGCCCAACTAATTTTTTTTTGGTTCATCCACATTCAAAGGAGGCATCCGACTTGACTTGCATCTGAAATTACATTGTTAATCCTAAAAATGAAAAAAAAACTTAACTAAGCAGAATTGGTTATAACGCAAATGTGAAAAATGGCAAAATTTTGCCAATATTATTTTGGCAAAATTTGTACTTACGAGGATAAATTTTGGCTATCAAACGACATGAGTAGGCAAATTAGTGTCTTTTAGTGAGCAAAGTATGCCTATAAAACATAAAAAGTTGGGCAAATATAATTTTTGCCAGCGTGCAAATAGAGCCTATCAAGCAACACGAAATCATATTTGCCACAACAAAATTTGACTACACATGGCAAATTTTTCCATTTTAACTCTTTTGCCCAACAACAACCAAACGAACCATAATTTTATTTAATTGTGCTTTGTTCCCCATTCTCCGATTTTTCGTTTCCACCTAGATGATATTGTCACATTAATTCTCTTACTTCATAGATTGAATTAATACAGAGGTACTTTTACATCCTGTGTTTTATTTTCAATGTGGTTAATGACTATGTTTTCTCTTCTTTTCATTACATATCTATGGTGATAATTTTTTGTGAAAATTTTAATTTTAAACCTGATAAAACCAGGACCTAAGTGTGTTATAACCATGCGTTTTTGTTTATTTTACTATTTCAATGATACTGCTATGCTAAGTATAATGTTGACTTTTTTTTATTATGATCATTGAGTTGAATTTCAGTTAATAGTTGTTATTTTTTTTTTTTTTACAGGAAATGGCTTATCTGTTTGAAATAATCCAGACGTATGTTCTTTTTATTGGAATGGAGCCTGTGGAGGTAAGCATAGTAGATAATTAATAGGCTTTACATCTTAGTTGATAGTCACGCAGTATTGCCAATATTATACTCAACTCAACAAAGCCTTTTTCCATTTATTTGGGGTCGGCTCGTATTGCCAAAATTATATTTACCCCTAAAAGTATTTACTTCACACATGGACTATCGATTTGTTTGTGTTTTTATATTCTAGCGGGGTCGTTTGCATTCTGTTGGGAAATGTTCTTAATACAATGGGTGGAGAGGCTACCACTTTAACATGAATTCAAAATGTGTGAAAAAGATGCCATTAATAATTTTTGAAGTTACGGTAAGAGAATATTTTGGAGAGGTCGACACTTTGACATTGATTAAGAAGAATATAATCATATAAAATGGGTGGCCCACGTTCCTGTGATAAAATGTTAGTGAAGTAGAAAGCTTAACTTTTTGTTAGATAATGTCTTAGTTTTTTGGACCTTTTGTTTATCGAAACTATATCAAAATAGTCATGGATCACGGATGACCCACTTTGAACCATTTCCGATAATATGAATACCACTTGTTCATCCGGAATGTTCACATGACTTTGAGTTATAGCGAAATCATCTATCATGGCTGACTGCAACAGTAAAATGGACACGTCACGTGACTTCTGGACACATATATCGAATTTGAAGAATTTAAGGTAAGGTTTTTTAACAACGTTGTAATTGAGAGCGAGGAGTTTTGCAGTGGGGTTTAGTTTGGGGTGAGGAATCATTTGACAATTAAGCTGTTCGTCAAATTTAACCCTTCAATTATCTCGAGATGACCATCATCAGTGATGCGGACGTTGTACAGTAAATCATCCACCAACATGGCCAACAGACGACCGTTAAAGTAAACTAAGCTGGGATTTAGCCATGTTGATTCCTCATGACGAGTTAACTAAACCCACCTCTGCTCGAGCGTAAAACAAAGCTAGCCGAGATGGCCATGCAGCTCACCGATCGGCTTATGGAAATTCAAATTATATTGAGTACCTTTATTATAGCATTAGGTGTTGCACATGTTTTCAAGCTTTTGCTTTGCTAGTCATGCTTATACGTTGTGAGTTTGGATTTCTTTGCCATGTTATGCCCGTTATCTATGTGTTTCTACTTCCATTTGATTTTACATGTCAAAAAAGGGGGATAACCATCTAAGATAGGGGGAGTTCACTTTTGCTATTTTATTGGGAGAATTCACATGTTTAAGGGGATAGACATTCATTTGGGAGAGATGTTTCATGAAGGGGGAGCATATACATATTGTTCTTGATGATATTAGAGGGATTTATCACTTTGCATATGCTTTCATGTTTTGTATTTGATAAGTGATATTTGTTAGCATAACATGCATGTCGGTCAATGACGAATGTAGTGAAGCTATAGTTAAGATACCTACTATCTAGTACTCATTTGAGTTATTTATTCCAGTGAAGTTTTATATTGCATTATGTTTTGAATTGGTATCAGAGAAATTTTAGCATCTTTATAATTTTATTTTTTGCAGTTATGCTGTGAACACTATGAATTATTTTGATTCTCGTATTATTTATATTTAAAACTGATTGATCTATTTATGAATTTTTACGGTTTGTCACAAAGGGACCTTAGTGCCCAAAAAAATGTTAGTGGACTGTAGCCAAAAATATTATCCGCCAAGGAATTTAGCAAAAAAAATCAAATTTTCTATTAATAAGACCAATTAAGAAATGTCTTTTATAAACATGACTTGTTTTCCAGACTCCCTTTAAATATCTATTAAGAGTCATTTGATATTTTGGTCTTAATATAAATATAAAAAAATATTTACTTACACAATGACATTATTACATGAAATAGTAACATTAATCTATTTAATCATTACTATAATTTAAATCAAGAACAAATTTATTAATTTCAAATAGATAATATATCATTGTAAAAAATAAAAGTTTAATAATTTTTTTCATTAGGATGGATTAACTTACAAATTATTTATCAAGATAAATAAATTTGTTTATTATTTACTAACGGTAAACTAGTTATGTAACAAAAAATAAGGATGTATAAACTTACTAATTTTTAGTCATCTCTTTTTTATTTTTAAAATCTATGAACTTACAACTTATCTTGATGAATCCAAGATCACCATTTAATTTAATAGAAATTGACAATAGTTATTCTCTAGTTGTAAAAACTCAATAATTTATAGGGAAGTTTGTTGGATGTTTTTTTTGATTAAAAATGATTATATATGCCTTACCTTTCTTCCCTTACAGTTATCTTTCATTTTGACCTTACCAATTCCTGAGTTGTGCGCTTATTCATCTCTTCAAATCCAAACAAAACAACTATTTCGTCTTCTCTTATTCTTCTACTTCATTTCTTTATTTGCCTGCCTTCTTCAACGTGGAATCTCAACCAAGGAGTTTATCTTCAAAGGGATTTTACTATTCAACCACTCTTATTCACGAGTAAGTGACGATGACATTATAGGATCAGGAATAGATAACTGATCACAACGAGTCAGACTCGATAGAATTTGATTAATCCTTTTTTCTCTGTGACCTCTCATCGTTCACGAAATCCCTTGCTTCTCGTTGCAAACGACTCCTCCGAGGATTAGAAGCTTTAGTCTCCTTCGGTCAAGTTGCTTGTGTATGTTATTACCTATTGTAGGACCTCCATCCCATAAGCGAAGAAAAAGGAGCAATTTTACTTCTTTTCATAAAAAATAAGTTTTACTTAATTAATCTAATTTATATATTAAGGTAAATAGAAGAAGTGAGGACTTTAAAAAAAATATATTAGTTTATATACTTAATTATTTTTATATTTCCTATGTATGTTCTTGATAGATTGTAGTTTATATTCTAAATTATTTTTTAAAAACATGGTCCGTATTTCTATTACAAAATGCATTTTAGTTTATACTTTGATATTAGTTTTTTTACATGGGTTTTATTCACATTTTATCCCGCATTTTCATGTGTAGAATTTTTTTAATTAGAAAATAGATTATATTCCAATATATTTTTTTAGATCTGAACTGTTTTGACATCTTATCCCACATTGTCAATGTAAAGGAACATGCATATGAATTAAAATATGGGAAAATTACGATCGTAACATTATTGTTGAATACCAATTTTTTTGTAATTAAATTATTAATTTTGAACAAGATATAAGAAACAATGCGATTCAATTTTATCTTTTGAGTAAATCATTTATATAGATAATATATGATCATTTACATAGATAATATATGTGGTGGTATATATAGGTGTTGATTTGCTGGATTGAAGTATATAGGTGTTGGTTTGCTATACGAGACGATTTTTGATGAATAGTTCTTTCACTTATTATTTTTGTAAAAAATAAAGATCCCATTATTTTATTCTTATTTTAAAAGGAAGTACAATAATAGAAAACATATTTTTTTTTCTTTTTAATTCTAGTTTTTAGTTCAAACAAATTAATAAAAAAATATTTTTTCTTTCTTCTTACCTCTCAGTTTTTTCAAAAAAAATTAAACCACTTTTTCCTTCTAATAAATATTTTTTTCAATACAGTGTTTTTTCTACAGTATATAGCGTTTTTTTTTGCAACAACATTTTTTTTTGTAATTCAGCTTCACTCACAAATCTAAATTAGCAAAACTATTGGATATAGAGTTTTATTTACAAAGACAAAGAAACATCTTTTTTGGAAAAGAGTGAAACAATCTTTTGTTACTAAAATAGATTTCCAAAACTATTGGAATGGAAATGTTTTTAGTTATTTAAGCAATATTGATTACTAAGTGTAAATTAATTAATAATTACTCAATGTTATTGTATTAGAGTTTGATACTAGGGGAATCATGTGAATACTTAACAATACTAGGGTTATCGTGGGATACTTAACCAAGGTTAACGGATTTAACCAAAGATGGTAAGTAAAGTCTAAATCAAAACTAAATGCTAGACGAGGTTTCTTTAACATAACTAAATGTGGGCATAATCCAAATATTCTTATTTATCTTAATATTTTAAAACATAATAATTTTTTAATCCGATAAGAGTCGTGAATATATATATAAATTATAAATTAATAGTATATATGCGAAGGGAATTTTAAGGCTAGAATATGTAAAAACAAATATTGTGAATGAGTATGTGTATTATATTAATTGTATGTGAGGACTTTTTTTTTTGTTTAGGTATTATTCCTTATTTAATTTAATGTTATCAATTTTAATGTAGTGAACTCTTTAGATCATTTACAAAAAATAATCAGAAAAGATTTATTGAAAAAAATGAAATATAGTAATTTTTTAAAATTAAATAACTCAAACTTGAGAGTTTTTAAGAGAGATGATATTTGTTTTCATTACATATTCATTTTATTGAAACTAAAAAAATAGAATTATCTCTTAAAGTGTTGTTAATAGTTTATATATCGATTTCTTTTGTAGATTAACAAGGTATTTTTTTCTTTGAAGTTTTTGTACCAATGGTGAACTAATTTCGTTTTGATAATACCCATTCCAACCTTTGACCTTCCAAAGGTCCAAACCCGTCGGGCAAGAAAAGCGGCTCCCCCCGACTGACCTGGGACCTCAGTTTAAATGTTGTTTGGCACCAGTGACCTCTTCTTCTCCCAAAAGAAGGCCACGCTACTATAATGGACCTTAGTTAGGCTTTCTTCCTACTAAGAGAATTAGTCGTTGTAGTATATTTCCTCTAGGAAGTCCAGAGGCCATGGAACCAAGGCTCTATCACCAGACTGGACCTCAGTCTCGATAATAATAGACTTTCCAAGTTGTTTAACTCACATCACCCAAACTTTGGGTCCCAAAGTGTCACAATATTAATCTAAGACCAACCTATGGCTGGTTCTGAGCTCATAAGACATTGACAGAGCTTCCTCAACTGGTCTGGCAGAGCAGGTAAAAAGTAGAATACTATTCCACCTACCACCACTACTCAATTACACATGCATTTAGTGTTCCCATCTACATTTAATGAACTTAAAAATCAAGGTACTCTACCTAAAAATACTTTTCCCAACACTGCACATTCCTACTGGCCCGCTGGACCTTAGAGTTCTCAATGTCATGCTGTGACAGCCCACTCATTATCTCTCCAAGTGTTCTCATATAAACAAAAGGGAAAAGGGGATTGATCTCTAGCGTCAAAAGAGATTGGGGCATCAAAATAATCAACCTCATAAGAACCCTAACATTCCATAAATGTCTCCACATTGTTGTATATTCGTAACCCACTCTTGCTATGTCTATATTTGTATTGAGACTAGTTTCATTATTCATACACTTTGTATATCTTTCAAGAGCCCTCGAAAAGTACATAGGCACCCTTGGAGAATTCATTCAGTTATTTCCTAAGGTCCTTTGTACTGTTAATATATAGTAGAATACCTCAGACTCCCTTAACCAAAGCTCACGGGGTCTTTTAGATTGCAATACTCAACTAAAATCTAATAAACATGTATAATACATTTGTACAGTGGATGTAGGACCATCTCTTGAGGTCCGAACAACTTTAAACCTTTGACTACATTTGACACTTCTCTCATCTTACCCATCTGTGATCTAGAGGGGAGCACATATGGGTCTAAAGTCACTTACGATTTTAACACTCATCAGTTTGGCACCGTTTATAAGAACGACAAATTCCTTTTTCTCATAAGCACATTTTTCCCTCTTCAAGATATTGACTAATACCATTATGACTTGCCTCTCTAAAGGAGTAAAAGCTCAACAAAAAGTTATCTCCCTAGAAGTATTAAGAATGGAATTACTAAATATGGACACTCTAGACCCACGTGATGAAAAGAAAGAGCAAAGGGACGACCATGTCGAAGCTCTAATCACGATATGTATCGATTCAGAGGATCCAACCAAATAAGTTTAAATTGGGGCCAACCTCATCCCCTCCCTTAGAGAAGAACTTTTCTAGTTCCTGAGGAAAAATAAGGACATCTTTGCTTGGAGTCACTCCGATATGATCGTGGTGGACCCTAAAGTCATGTTCCATCACCTAAGCACACTGCAATAGAGACTTCATTCGAGAGGTCAATTCCCTATGATGTATCTCTAACGTGGTACCGGTGCACAAGGCCAATAAAAATAGAGAATGTCTATTTGATTTCACGGGCCACAACAAGGCATGCCCAAAGGATTGTTACCCTCTACCTTGGATTGACACTTTGGTAGTCTCTACAATTGGTTACGAGATACTATCCTTTATAAATGCGTATTTTTTATACGACCAGATCAGGTTGGCTCCTGCTGATGAAGAAAATACTCCATTCATCACAAACAAAGATACCTACTGCTATAAAGTTAAGCATTTTAGACTAAAAAATTGCAGGTGCCACTTATTAAAAGGTGATGAACTCAATTATCAAAATAACTCATTGGGAATACCATGAAGGTCAATGTTGACGACATGTTGGTCAAAATCTTAGAGGCCTGAAACCACGCTCAGAACCTAAGAGATACCTTCGTTGTCCTCCGAACGAATCAAATGAGCCTCAATCTGAAGAAGTGTGCTTTCAGGGTGGCTGGAGGCAAATTCCTTGGGTTCGTGGTCACCAGACGAGGTATTGAAACCAATCCAGGGAAAATTGAAGCTCTATTGCATATGAAGTCCACAAGAATAATGAAGGAGGTGTAAATCTTGGCTGAAAGAGTCAATGCCTTTAACCGGTTCATCTCTAAGGCCACTGACAAGTGCTTACTTGTCTTCAAAATTTTAAAGAAGGCCTTTGCATGGAACCCTGAGGCTAAAGAAGCCTTTGAAAACCCCAAAATGTATTTAGGGTCTCTACCTCTGTTGTCCTGCATAATTGTGGGTAAGACGTGTACTTGTACTTGATCACCTCACCCACTACTATCAACTCCGCTATCATACGAGAAGAGTTTGGGGTATAAAACCTCGTGTATTTTGTCAGTCAATACCTCCAAGGGGCTGAAAGAAAATATCCAAGGATAGAGAACCTGGGTTTCTGCATCATCATCTCAGCTAAATGATTGTGTCCCTACTTTCAATCCCATTATGTTATTGTTATGACTGATTAATCCCTCTGAAAGGTCCTCCATAAGACTGATACCTCAAGAAGGCTTGTCAAGTGGTACGTGGAGTCAGGCGAGTTTGACATCATGTATCAACCTCGAAATGTCGTCAAAAGTTAGGTCTTGGATGACTTCATTACAGATTTCATCAACCTAGAGGAAGTAGAAGATGAACCCACGAGTTCTAGGGCTAAGGTCACAGTAGCCTCTCAAAATCCTAGGCATCCCAAGTTCCAACAACTAGACCTCAACTCTCCTATTTGGGTACTGCATGGGGATAACTCCTCAAATAACTCAGGCAGTGGGATTAGACTCTAACTAAAAATGTTGGACAAAGGTGTTATCTCTCTTTCTCTTAGCTTTAAGTTCAAAGCCTCTAATAATGAAGCAGAGTATGAAGTCGTGGTGGCAAGCTTGCGCATTATCGTCCATTTAAAAGTGCAACGGGATAGCCTCAGTTAGTGGTTAATCAGGTTGTTGAGGTCTATGAGGCCAAATGTGATAGAATGATAGGGTACCTAGAAATTATTCAACTCATCAAGAGGATACCCAAGTTTTACATCCGAAGGGTCCCCCGAGCTAAAAACTTCTAAGCAGAACACTTACGCGTGTGGTATAATCATATAAGAGAAACCTGGAGGTCCTAGTTATCACTCTAGATCAGCCAAGCATTACACAACTACAGATTAACACTACAAAGATTGATCAAAGATCTGAGTGGACCACTCCTCTCAAATCCTACCTAAAAAATGGTGAGTTAACCAAAGACAAGATCCAAGCCATAAAGGTAAAGTGCACAACATCTAGGTATTAGCTAGAAAATAAAAAATTGTACAATAACGAATACCTATCAACACCCTAGAGATGCCTAAGCCCGTAAAAAGTCAGTTACTTCCTCAAAGGACTCCACAAATGTGTATGTGGTGCCCATGCATGCCCAAAGACCTTAACTTACAAAGTCTTAAGATAGGGGTAATTATAGGGAATATTGGTAAAGGAAGACAAGGATATGGTACAACGTTGTGATAGATGACAAATATTTTCTTATGTTCTAAAATAGCCAGTTGAGAAGATGGCTCCAATACTAAGTCCATGGCCTTTCGCTCAATGGGACATAGATCTGGTACGACCCCTTTCCCCTCAGTAAAGGATGTAATAAGTTTCGCATTGTAGACATTAGATAGTTCACCAAATGGGCTGAGGTTGAACCCTTAGCCACAATCACTAAGAAGAAAACCATCAACTTCATTTGAAAGAACGTTATCTGTAGGTTTTGTCTTTGACAACCCAACATTCAGAGTGTTCGACTTAAGATATGTCATAAATAATCACTACTCGTCACCAGAACACTCTTAAGTCGACGGACAAGTTGAGGTTACTAATAGGATGATATTTCATAGATTAAAGAAGAGAGTAAATAAGGCCAAGGGGCTCTAAGCCAAAGAACCACCCAACATTTTATGGGCTTATAAAACCACAGTCAGAGGTCCAATAGGAGAAACTCCGTTCTCTTTTATGTTCGATATTAAGGTTGTGATCCTAATGAAGGTTGAAGTAACTACATGAAGGGTATTTAAGTTTGAACCCAGGGCTAATGGAGAAAGTCTATGGGTATCTTTATTTGGGCTATAGGAAAGAAGAGAAGTTGTACTGATCAAGATGGTAGCCTATAAGCAGAAAATAACCTCCTACTTCAACAAGAAGGTTTGCCATAGGGAATTCAAAGTGGGATACCTAGTCCTAATGGATGACACTCTTGTAACTAAGAATATATGCAAAGGCAATCTAAGTCCCAAATAGAAAGGTCTATATGTGGTAACCAAGATTGTGAGATCTAATTATTATTAACTCAAAGACAGATAAGAATACGAGCTCCCTCATCCCCGGAATACTGAACACCTTAAGAAATACTATCAATGATGTATTTAATATTTGAAAAAAAAAGTAAAATGAAGATTTTTATTACCCATGATGTGTTTTATATAAGTATTCTTCAAGAGCTACAAGAAATTCAGCATTGGCTCTAGAAAATTAAGGTCTTAGGACCGACCATTCAAGTTACAAAAACTTCGGCCTCAACTTAAAACTAGAAGTCAAAAGCCCTCGGACCTAAAAAAAGTCTGCAGTCCTCGGTTTAAACAACCCAAAGATGATAGTCAAAAAGGTCTCCGGACCCATAAGCGACTAAAAATAATTATTGATATTGTCATCTATAATTCCAAAAGGCTAAGTTCTAAGGACCCATGATAGCCCACTTCCTTACAACAAAACCTTTCATTTACCTTGAGTCAAACAAAAAGACACTTAAACTATAAAATTTCAATATATGCAGAAGTCTGGAGGTCCCAAACCCTTATAAGGACTTCAAATTATAAAGTATTTTAGTCTGGAGGTCTCAGACCCTTATAAGGATTTCAAAATTTCGATTTTTTTCTAATCTCGTAGGTCGCAAACCCTTATTAGGACTTCAGATTATAAAATTTTCAATATAGAGGTCTCAGACCCTTAAGAGAACTTCGAATTTTTAAAAGCTCTTAAGTTCAGAGGTCTTATGTCCCTTTATGGGATTTCAGGAAGTTCTATTCCTAAATTCGGAGGTCTTATGACACTTATAATGATTTCCTAAGTCATAATGTCCTAAGTTTAGAGGTCTTATGACCCTTTATGGGACTTCGGTTTTTATTTTGACTCAATCAAGAGGTTTTAAAACACTTATAAGGATCATGTATTATCAAGTGTTCAAGTCCAAATTTTAAATCCTAAGGTCGTAGGACCCATTGTGAGTTTGACTTCACAAATTCATGCCCAAATTTTTGGGGGCCTAAGTGCTTGAACCAAAATTATGGGCCTCCAATCTCAAAAAATCACATGAATAAAAAAATTGTTCTAAGACTCAATGCCCCGCTACAAAACCACAGTCTTGACTTTGGTAAACTGCACCAGTGTGAAGCAGAGGTCTTGAGGACCTCTGATCTACTCTAAGAAAATTATTTCCCCAATCATCTTGCTTTACCAAGGAATCATAGGGGGCTGGGTGTATACTACATGCAGATTAGACCTCACGTATATCAAGTTGCGCGTAAAATTCCTTAGCAAAGGAAAAGTAAAGAAAGTATGAAGTAAAAGACTGAAAAATAACACATTCCCATTTTAAATCCACTTTTGTTAAAAATAGAAAGATTGAGTCATTACATATAGCCGCCCACAACCAATCAATGGCACAAACAAAAATTACAAAAAAGCCAATCAAGGTTTAATACTTTAGGATTCCATGAAAGTTTCACTTTTTGGCGAAAATAGAGGCGTATTCTTATGTTTCCCAGGGTTGATCTCATCATATGAGATCTCCCTACCTGATACAAAGGCCTCACAAACATGCCAAAAACATCCACTTTAGTGAATAACCTATGAACCTTCATCTTGTATGAATAAAAAACTGGAGTTGTAATTCTAAAAAAAGTACTTCTTAAGTGGCTCATACCTAAGATAAATGTCTACATTCTTCTTAACAATAAAGTGAATCACCCTGGAAAGTGAAATAAATCAAGAAAGCCTTAGAATGTTATTTCTGAAGATCATGGCCCTGGAGGTCAGTTCCCACTTCACGATGGTGAACTCTCAGATCGATTATTTCAAAAGTTCCACTTTACCATCGACATGAAGAAGATTAACCTGTAAGCCTTGGACCTTGAAAAGTCTTTATCATCTTAAAAAGTTCAGTATGTCCGAAAGCATGAAGTTTAGCTCTACTAGGGAATCTCTTACAATAGCCATCAAGGATGCACCATCCCTCAAATTCTTGGCATTCAGATGTTTTGCTTACTCCAGAATAATAAGATGAGACCTTTCGTTTCTACGGACTTCTGCCTTGACCCTTAAATCATTAATGGTTTGATCAAATTCCATTAGGGTTAGGGTCCATCCCTCCTCCATCTCAATAGCCCCATTATATCCTTTACAACCATCTAGGGCATTAGCTAAAAAAGGCTCCGTCAATTTTCGAACCTTTAAAAAGATAAGTAAATGTAAGAGCAAGGGAATAGAAGGTAAAAGAACCGAAAGAAAACTAGAATAACTTTGAAGGTACCTTTCCCAATAGGTGTATCAACTCCTTAGCATTAATAGAGGTCTCCAGGTCCTCATCTTGGACATAACACCAGAGCACCTTGTCATGGCCATTGAATGGACAAAATCCACTAAAAAAGCATAAGAGTTTAGATCCTCAATATAAGGAGGTCGGTAATACCTCTAGCTTATGATTAACCCCTATGAACGGCTAAGGGTCTTATCACGTCTCTGAAGGTATCCTCCCTCTTCTGATAAGACCACTTTCTATTTTCCTTTGATCTTAGAGTCTAGGGGCTAAAAGTTAACTGGAGTAGAAGAACAACCTAGTTTCTATAGGGATTCCACCTGCCCCCAGTGATGCTTCCAGTAAGGGTAGGGTTCTAGTCTTAGGTTCGTCCTCAACCTCCTTACTCAGTTCAAACTCGGGAGTATAAGGAACCTCAAGTATGTAAAGCTTTAACTTCTTAACCATCAGCGACCTCTTCATTTGGTAGCAGCAACCCCGGTGGAGATATCCTTGGTAGCAACACTCCCACTAACTTATTATTTTTATTTTATAATTTTTTAGCACGCAAACAAACAAAAAACATAAAATTAGTCTTAAGCAAAAACATTCCCAATTTTTTTCAACATCTCTAGCTGTCTGTATTCTTTAACTTTGTTCGTGCAAATAAAGGATCACTACAATGACATGGTGTAACCAAAGTGAAACTCATGGTGTGTTAGGTAACCACAAAATCATGCTTTGGAATTGGAAACCCAATATATTCATTTCAATTTTGGGGCATGAAATTGGGTTATCAAACACACTAAATTTATTTTGGTTTTAGAAGAATCTTCAGCAGCTTGCTCCCTCAATTTCTCCTCTCGAAACTCTGCTGTAGCATCACTTGTGCCAGTTTTTCCAGCCCCTGAATCATCCTCGACAAGTAAATTGCTTTCGTCCTTCAATAATCCATAGCTGCGAGAAACATCTTTCCACTCTGCCTCAGCATATAAGTGTATGTGTCGTACCAAATACCCCCTTAGCTCAACTCGAAGGTTTCGAAGTGGCTCTGCTTTGGATTGGAAGGCAAGTTGAAAGAAACCAGCTGAAATAAAATGGTTCCCTGCAGATTCAGCAAACCTGATCTGAGCAAGCCAATATGATGAAGTCTCCAATTTATCAAACCTACAATCACTGCACCTCCTTGCAGTATGAGACGGCATTATCGAACCTCTCGCCTTACCCAACGACGGCGACTTTCCCGGTGTCCCAGCATTATCTTTCACCTCTGAATTCTTCTCTCCATTTTCACCAACTGTTTCCACAAAACAAACGCTTTTCTTTTTTGGATTTGCTCTATTTTTTTCAGGGGATTTCTTGGGGACCTCTTTTATTGGTGTTTCTGATTTGGTTATTTTTTGAGAAACTACAATTGGGGGTTTGCTGGGGTTTAGTTTTGTGGGTTTTTCTGGAATATTTGGGTTTCTGGCAGTACCAAAAACTCATTTTTGCCTTTGAATGGGTGGTTCCTTCATGTCGATTTTTGGTGCATCAGTTATTTTTCTGTTATATTTTGATTTCACCGTCTGAGTTTTACCTGGGAATGGAGTGGGATGTGTATCCACTGAGTGGAAAATAAAAACACAGCAAAAGGAATCAGTTTTATTTTTTTGTTTTTAAGGTTTTCACCCACTAACTTATTTACTTCATTCAAAATAAATATATATAGTAGATATATCCAACACCCACTAATTATTCCTGGCTCCGCCACTGACCACAACCCCATCCTTGATTGTGCGTATACTTCCTAACTTAGTTCGATTGCAACTTTATATATGTTTATAATCATAACATTCATTTTTAATAGACGCACATATAATTTAAAGCTTATATAATCTAGTATGGATCATTTAAAAGTCTGGCGTAATCCAATTGAGAATCATAAGTAATGCAATACAATTGACATCCATCCATGTCCAGATGATTGAAGTCTATGAAATAAACATATTAATATTAATACTTAATAAGTCTCAAACACGCACTCTTGAAGATTGACAAGAAGATAACTGCTGATTATATAGCCATAAACTAATATATGGGACATGCCCGCATACTTCAAGTGACAATAGTCATTTTAAGGCCCCGAAGTCTTCTTTTTTGTTTCTGGATCCGAAATATGGCAAAAATAAAAGAAAGGAAAGGACATGAGCAATTAAATAATAATATGGTATAAACGAATTGGGATTAACAAGAAAAAGAAAAGAATAAAGGGAGTAATACGAATGTGTAATTGTTGATTCAGTTTCTCGTGAACACAAGTAAAATTTTTATGGGTGTTTTTATATGGACCCAACAATTCAATCAATATAAGACCCCAGATTGATAAGTTTGGATAGTTAAAAAAAATTTAATGAAACGACGTTAACAACCCTCTTATCACACTCTACGTATCCTTTCCATCTTCCAAAAAAAAACTATTTAGAACATATTACCTCAAACAGCAAACTCAAGGACTCCATCTGGAGGTTACCATACATAAATCCAAAGATGTAATGCAAAAAGTATGTATAAATTCCATAAACATGAACTATTTTTTGAAACATCATCATACACAAATTCCATATATATTGATATGACAATATTTAACACATTTAACGAGAAAGAAAAGTTGTAACCAAAAAAGAAAAAAAATGAGAAAGAAAAGTAAAAGCGAAACAAACCCTCATATTCTTATCCGTGGAGTGTCTCACGAATATATTTCACACACTCGCAGATGAGATAAACGAGAGAAATGAATATGATAGTGCTTAAGATCTGCATTATGGTGGCTCTCCTTTTCACCCTCCCAAACAAACGAGAGATATCAATATGTAAATTGCCAGTTCGTTTGCCACCGACATGCCATATGTAGGTTTTTTGTAGACTTTTTGTAGGCTTTTATGCCTTTTTGGTGGCCATGGTTATCGACACAAATCAGCTTGGGCTATAGAGAGGGTTAATATTATGACACGACAAATCTAGATATATGTACTACTTGTACGACATAAATTCACAACTGTACACACACTCAATTCATTACTTTTACGGCTTCTTTCGTGGCTACCGTACAACAACTATATGTCATGTTAGGTTATGTACAATTAGGGGTACCAATTTTAGAAACGACATGAAAAAATGATACGTAATTGACCCGAAATTGACACGATGTTTCGTGTTCGTGTCGTGTTTTTTTTACACGAAGTCATGTTGTGTCTTAATTATGAGTCATGTCGTGTCGTGTTATCGTGTTTTTTAACTAGGGGTTTAGTGTTTAGTAAATAGCTTGGAAGGTGGTTTCACAATTAATGTAATGTCGTGGAATGCTTGCTTATAGTTTGCTGTTTGGGACAATCTATTAAGTATTGGGTTTGACTATGAACTATATTATTATTAGTGTTATTCTATATGAGGTGATCTTGCTATGTTTTTTCTTCTTATTTCCTTATAAGAGAAATTATTCACTCTATCATCACGACTTTATTTATTTTCTGACTAAACGTACACATGGAATTCACTTTATATGTCGCATAGAAGATTTCTTCCACATAACCAACCATTTCGAAAGCAAAAAAAGGCTTTTAATGGTCAGTAAAAGTTTCGAGTACAACCTAAATCGTTGAGTGGTGAATAGGTATTAAACAAATTGGTAGGGATTAGGGCATCTTGGGGAAAGAAGGTGGGTTTGAAAAAGAGTATAAAATCAAAAGACAAAGCGTCGTGAAGACCACGTTAAAGGTAGTGCTTCCTCCAAAGATGATAATGCTGATTTCTTATGTTGGAAGAAAAAATCCATATTCTTTGAGCTTGAGTATTGGAAACATATTCTTATTCGACACAACTTGGATGTCATGCACATCGAGAAGAATGCTTGCGACAACATCATAGGGACCCTTCTAGACATGGGAATGCGGGATGAATTGGCACCACAATATAATGGTAAACGCACTTATTTGACACCATCTTGTTATACATTATAGAGGGAAGAGAAAATAAGGGTTTGTGAAACTTTACGATGACTTAAGGTCCCTGATGGGTACTCCTCGAATTTCTCGAATCTTGTTTCCGTGGAAAAATTAAACTGTTTGGTCTTAAGTCCCATGATTGTCACATACTAATGCAACAAATACTTCCCATTACAATACGATATGTGTTACCAAAGCATGTGAGATACCTTAAAATGGGTGTCTCGAGGACCACGTCAAGAAGTAATAAAATTTCTCGGTTATGTTATTAATGAATGTCATTATAATACAAGGGGTCGTGATGCTGATCGAGTCAACCAAAATAGTGGAGTGAGCATTGTTGCCACGATGCAGGTTTCTAGTGCTAAAGATAAGAATCTAGTGGTTTCAAATCTATGCTATTACGGCGTCATTACTGAAATTTGGATGCTTGATTATATAACATTTAAGATTTCGATTTTCAAGTGCGATTGGTGCGACAGCAACAACGTCGTCAAAATTGATGAACTTGGTTTCACATTGGTTGAACTTGGTAGGATTGGCCCTCAGAATGAACAATTTATCTTAGCTTCTCATGCCAAACAAGTTTTTTATATACCCGACCAACTCGATCCTAAATGGTCAATTGCTTTAGCAACTCCTTAAAGAGTATATAATATTGATGATAACGATGAAGATTGCATTGCTGGTTGCATTGAAGATCATGGATCGAGTAGATCATTGCCAAATGTTGAGGAAATTGACAACTCGCCATCCATGTATGACAGAACAGATTACTAGGGGACTTGGGTAGACAATTAAATCAAAATGTAGTTATTTTAGGGATGTGTTTTATTAGCGGATTGACTTTATTTTCAAGGAATGCACTTTATGTTTTGACTTTTGGCTAAAAAGAACGTTTAGAACCAGAAATATGGAAATTTCTAGGCTTTATATAAGTTGTGTTTCTCAATTAATTATGCTCACAGTTTCGTAGTCTATATATGATCGAAACATGTTTTGTTCTTAATTCTAACTTGTTTACATTTCTCTATTTCATTGTAAGGCATAGATGTATCCACACACATCATGGTTGTTTTCTTTCAAAAGCTTTTCAACTATAAAGAAAGATGATGTAACATATGATGTGCTGAAAATAAACAAGCAATGTAAATTCAAGTTGTATTCAAATGGTCGTTATATCGTCAGGGGTTGGTTTGATAAATGAAGATAGTCTCTCACTGGTCACTGCTGTTATGATAGATACAATAATGATTGTATCTGTTGTGATAAATGTGTATTGATAATAATGTATTGGAAAGGTAATAATAATAATAATGAATCCATATATTCAATATTAGTCTTATGTAAAATGTTGTTTGGTTTTGATTGGGTTAATGAACATTAGCTACGTGAATTAGCTAAGTTAACCAGGTATCTCAGTTGAGTGAAGGTTCTTGATGAAAATCAAGAATTTTAAACAATTTCAATTTTGTTAATTTTCATTTTTATTTCTTTTCTTTATATTTAGTTGTCATATTTGATTAAGATTCATTTTCAATATCTTATTTCAATTACCATCACCATCATCATCATCATCATTATCATCATCATCTATACCGTATGATGATGTTATAAAGTCACTTCTATTTAGACCTTAATATATCTGGATTAAAGGCACCTTCCTCTGTTTTTAAATTGATGGCACCCATAGAAACACCCATAGAAAGTCTTTACAGTCCATTACTAACATAGCTAGTAAACTCATATTCTTGGGGCCAAGGCTTGGTTTGATATGAAATTGAAATGTTCTTATTTTTTTTTGTTTATCATAAATTTACTGCATTGATGTTGAATCACAAATTAAGTCATACGAGTTTATGCTTAATTTCTAAGAATTATAAAGTTCCCGTGAAATAAGGCAGAAAGTTATTCAGGCACCTTTATGCCTGTAAAAGTGCATAGCCATGGAAGAAAGTTATTCAGGCAGACGATGATAAATCTCCCCTTCTGTTTCAACAGTAATTTAAAACTCAAAAGTTTGTCTTACTCTTTCCTTAAATTCAGGCACCTTTATGCCAGTAAAAGTGCATAGCTCTTGTATATATACTGATCTTGTACATTAAAAATAAATAAAGAAAGTTATCATTCAAAGTAATATAAACCTGGTATGGTACAGAGATTCTTCTCCAACGAGCTAAATCTTTTTTTTCTTCCCGTCTATTACATAAACATTTTTTTTTGCACAATGGCCTATGATTCTGCTACAAGCAATCTATCCGCAGCTGCTGTTGGTCCTTCAAACCCTGCCCAAAATTTGATAACGATCAACGCTGCTTCTCAGCTACCTCTAAAGCTCACCTCTCTCAACTATTTTTTGTGGAAAGCACAATTTAACTTTGTTCTTTAGCTTGGATCGTCTTGGCTATCTCGACGGCACACTTCCTTGTCCTGCTCTGTCAATTGCTCAAAATGGTTAGACCATTCCTAATCCAACTTATCTTCCATGGCGTCGCCAAGACCAACTAATTCTTTATGCAATTCTTGCATCTCTAAGTGAAGCAGTCATTCCACTGGTGTCCTCTGCATCATCCAGTCAGGAGGCTTGGACTCGACTCTCTCATCTTTATGCCAAAAGATCTACCACTCACATGATTTATCTCAAGGACAAACTAACTATGACTACTCGTGGCTTGCTCTCTGTTACTGATTTTCTTGTTTCTATCAAGCAGATTACAGATGAACTTACCGCTCTTGGTGATCCTCCAAGTGATGCTGATCTTATTTATGCAACTCCAGGTTTGGGCCCTGCTTACAAAGAACTGATCACTGCTATGAGAACTCAAGATTTCGTTGTTCCCTTTGAAGAATTATTCGACAAGATTATTGATCATGAGACCTTCCTTATTCATAATGAAAAACACAATCCGAATCCCGTAGCACCTACTGCACATTTAGCCAAACATTCTTCATTATATCATCGTCCTCAAAAGTCTCATTTCTCTTCTTCAGCACCTGGACTACTTCCTAATCCCACTACTGCTAATAAACCGTACAAACTAAACAACTCCAGTTCACCTATAAACATTTGTCAATACTGTGACAAACGTGGACATGATATGCTTCAAGTTTTTCCCTCAACTCCGCTTTTAACGTCCATTTGCTAATCTTTCTACCACCTCTCCTCAATATCCATGGATAGTTGATTCTGGTGCATCTCACCATGTCACATCTCAAATGTCAAATTTGTCCTTCCATTAACCGTATGAGGATGCTGATGACATTAAAATTGGTGATGGTGATGGTTCAGATCTAAAAATCACTCATACTGGATCTATTTCTTTCTCCCCCTGTCTCAATTTATCTAATGTTTTATGTGTTCCATCTATTAAGCAAAATTTAATATCTGTTTCAAAATTTTATCGTACAAATCAGACCTCTATTGAATTCTTTCCTTCTTATTTTATTGTCAAGGATTTATGCACGGGGAAACCTTTACTCCACGGAAAGAATCGACATGATCTTTATGAATGGCCAGCTGCAACGGATGTGAATACTAGCTCACCCATGGCATTTTCTACTAGTGTTCCTGTCTCTGCTTCTCGAGTGATTTGGCATGGACGTCTTGGTCATCGGTCTCTTAAAACACTAAAGTCTCTTGTTCAGTCTGGTTTAATGTCCCTTTCTTCTTCTATTTCTTCTCCAAACTCTTGACCTCAAGGTTGGGAGGTAAGCCCAGGCTGCTAGGCAACAGTTGGGATTCAAATACAGAGATGCCCTCATGCCCTTGTGCACACATAAGTCCATATTTGTTTGCTTTAAGTTACAAGCGTCACAAGTTCATAACCACTATGGAAACAATATTAAATGCTTTGCTTTTTTATGTGAGTACACAAGCCCTTATTTTATATTAATCTATGAAACAATCAATTTTAGGTAAGAATTCTCACAAAAAAATATAGTCCAAGTTCCAACTCAACTAGACACATACATAGATATTAGTCCATACCTATACACAAGTGCAAATTTAGAACTAGTTATCCTTTCCACGACAATGGTACAGTGTCAATATTAAGATTGTGACCTGTTATTTTAGCTTCTTATGTTTCTTATAGAACTAGTGCAAAAAGGGAAAATCAGAAAAATAAAAACTAATCATAACTTCATCCAGTTCCAGAGAATCAGGAAAGAAAAAAAAACACAATAGCTCAAACAATTAGCAATGGCACTCCTCAAAGCACTAAAATCAAGACCTACCAATTCAAATATTACATCATTATTACCAAAAAAAAGGAAAAACACAATAAGACAGTGCCATGAATCGATAAATACTATTCATGAGCTAGATACGAGATCATCGTCGAAGAAAGATAAATATATACAAGCAAAACTCCCTTATAAATATTGGTCTCATGATTTTCAAACTGCAGTGTATTTAATAAATCGACTTCCAACTCCTATACTTGATTTTCTTCTCCTTATGAAAAATTATTTACCCAAAAACCAAATTACAACAAAGTGAGTTTTTGGATGTCTTTGTTTTCCTTGTCTAAAACCATACAATTCTAATAAACTTCAGCCCAAATCTTCTTCTTTGTGTTTTTCTTGGTTACTCTCTTAATCAAAGTGTGTATTTTTGTTTGGATATTACATCAAATAAGATCTTCACGTTTCGTCATGTTTGGTTTATGAAACTGAAAATTGTTGTCGTGTTGTTGTTTGGTTGACTAATAGTTGGTTGATTTGCTGTCGTGTGGCCTGCTGTTGCCGTGCCATTTGCAATATTGTTGGCATGAGTTAATAAGCATTTATAGTCTGTTGTTTGAGACATGGTGAGGGAAACATCGTGACAATAAGGATTTAATAACGTGGGTCTGTCTCAAGAGAGTTTTGTCATGGGCCTGCGCGGGTCTGCAAAAACCAAGCTGTAATGAACAACCAACTCTCGAACACTTACTGACACTAAATAAAAATGTATACACGTTCTGCTACCACTAGTGAATATATGTTATTCTCTATGCGGTTAAAAGATTATTATAAGTACTCAAAAAAAAAATGGGGGGCTCCTTTCCCCGAACCTTCGAAATTTTCATTTCGTACCCAGCACACCAATTATTCCTGGCTCCGCCACTGACCACAACCCCATCCTTGATTGCGCGCATACTTCCTAACTTAGTTCAATTGCAACTTTATATATGTTTATAATCATAACATTCATTTTTAATAGACACACATATAATTTATAGCTTATATAATCTAGTATGGATCATTTAAAAGTCTGGCGTAATCCAATTGAGAATCATAATAATCCAATTGAGAATCATAAGTAATGCCATATAATTCACATCCATCCATGGCCACATGATTGAAGTCTATGAAATAAACATAAACATATTAATACTTAACAAGTCTTAAACACGCACTCTTGAAGATTGACAAGAAGATAACTATTGATCATATAGCCATAAACTAATATACGGGACATGCCCGCATACTTCAAGTGACAATAGTCATTTTAAGGTCCTCGTACTTCAAGTCTTCTTTTTTGTTTCTAGATTTGAAATATCTGGCAAAAACAAAAGAAAGGAAACGACATGAGCAATTATAATAGGGGGTTTTGGGAAAACGTCCTCATAATTTTCAAAGTGTATAAAAATAGGACATCCACATAATTTTGATAAATTTAGTCCCTGTACTAAAGACATAACTAAAAGATTATGAAAAATGGTGCCGCTGGTGCGGACCCAAAAAATGTACTCCTAACTTTAAAGGGACCACACAAATAAATGTTATTGTACCAAAGGGACTAGATTTATAAATTTGAAAACATTGTTCTAAAAGTCCGAATATAATATGACATTACCTTAATTCTCTATAAATAATAATATGGTATAAACGAATAGGGATTAACAAGAAAAAGAAAATAATAAAGGCAGTAATACGAATGTGTAATTGTTGATTGAGTTTCTCGTGAACACAAGTAAAATTTTTATACACCTACCATGAAGAATGTTTAACTGATCAAATGTAAATTGTTATCTATTTTTTCAAAGAAAGAGAATCAATAGATAAAAACCTCAGACGTACATATTGAAAACTAAGAAAGAAAATTATGAACGAGAAAGAAAAGTAAAAGCGAAACAAACCTCTCATATTCTTATCCGTAGAGTATCTGATCAATATATTTCACACACTCGCGGATGAGATAAACTAGAGAAATGAATATGATAGTGCTTATGGCTCTCCTTTTCACCCTGTCCCAGTTAGTCCCAAACAAACTTTGTAAAACGCCAGTTGCTACTGCCACTGCCACTGCCACCGTCTCCGACATGAAATAAGTAGGATTTTTTTCGATATTTTGCAGCCTTTTTGTCCTTTTTGTTGGACATGGTTATCGACACAAATCAACTTGGGCTATAGAGAGGGTTAATATTATGACACGAAAAATCTGGATATATGTACTACTTGTACGACACAAATTCACAATTGTACACACACTAGATTCATTACTTTTAGGGCTTCTTTCGTGGCTGGATTCATTACTTTTTTTAAGTGTGTTGTTTGGACTTACCAAGACCTTTCAATTCTATACATAAAAAGGATGGTTAACCAAGGGACCTTAATTTGATTCCTTTCCATTAATTATCTAATCCTCACTCCTCTTGTCTCTTAATTAGCCTCCCACCAGCATTTACCTACGAGAGAGAATTTTGAGACCTTTCAATTCATACAGGCTATCCACGTGGACTATTTTCATCCCACCCAAATTCAATTATTCCTCCACGTTTTCATCACCTGTACAGCCTCTACAATCTCTAATCGCTCTCCATCCAACTTCCTTTCCCTTGTGATTAAGAAATATGAGTTTTCTGTAAAAGCATTTATTATTTCTCTTTTCATTTTCCCCATCGATTGGGTTTCCAATGAGAATTAATAAATCCTTCATCTAAGCCTCTTCCGGGTAGCAGTGAGCGACGATATAAGTGTGTGTTGTTTGGACTTGCCAAGACCTTTCAATTCTCTAATGTAAAAAGGATGCTTAACAAGGTTCACCAAGGGACCTTAATATAGATCACTTTTTATATTACATTTGTTTTTTAATTAGCCTCCCACCACCAGTTACCCGTTCTTCTTCTTTTATCTATATCTCTCACCCAATAAATTTCTTCAAGTTGAAAATTTATATAAAGAACCTGTCCAAAGTCCTTAGGGTGGTGTTTTAGTATGTAAAATGTCAAATATTATAGCTAACTAGATTTCAACTCCGCATGACGAACGAACATTTTGTAATTTTCTTTATATCAATTTGTATAATTTAGTTTTTTAGAAATTTTAATATATATATATATATATATATATATATATATATATATATATAGTTATAGTTATTTTAATTTAGTCGGGCACTTTTCACATGTACCAGGGCACTTTTCACATATACCACATGTGAAAAGTGCCCGACTAAATTAAAATAACTATATATATATATATATATTTATATATAATCTTTTATCGCTCAATTTAATATGCACTAGTCCTCCTAGGTTATATAACATTTAGATGACAAGATTGGAAGGAGAACACCTCACAAAGCTCAAATATACATATGAAGTTATAATTTCAAGTGAGCTCGTGCATGTGTGAATTGAGGCATATAAAAATAGAATTCATTATATCAACACAAAATCCAACTACTCCATGTAAGCATGGTAAAGAACATTTTAAGGATTGACAATCTTAACCAAAAGTTCTAGCTACATGGGAGCGAAAAAGAAGGGATTCAAACACAAGAATATGCCACATAGAGCGTGTCAAACTAAAAAACACACAAACCAATTTTTTTTTTGAGTTTTTGAAAATTTTCACCAAACAAATAAAAATATTTACTTAAAAGACAAACAAAAATCATTTGTAATTTTCATTAAGTCTAAATTACTCTTAAGATAAAACCACAAATGATAAACAAAATCTTTTTGTATTTTTCATTTAATGCAAACTAAAATGAAATAACTATAATACAAAAGATAAACAACAATCATAATTCTAACATGTGATAAAGCATGAAGTATAGACTAGAACAATGATAAAGAAGCATACAATTAGCATGATAATTTAGCATGAAGCACAAAAGCTAAAGTATGCAAACAATTTAACACATTCAACATTTAGATGTAGCAGAGGAGGAAGCATATGAAAGTAAATGAGAATAAAAAATCCTATCTTGTAAAGCTACCAAGTCGGATCTCCTAACCCAAACTAACGAAGAATGACGATCACGGGGTGTAGGAATCTTGGCTACCTCGGTTGCCTTACGTTGGGATTTTCTAAGACCTCGTTTAAGATCAAAACAAAATTTCATAAGATGACCTTTTCGACTGCAATGTGAACAAATAAAAACACGTCGAAAGTTGGAACCTAATGATTGATCTCTAAAGGCTTTCCTATGTGATTCTCTTAAAACTTCGGTTTTGACTTTATGAGTTGATTCATTATAAGTATTGAAGCCTAAACCACACGTGTCATTTTTAATTTGGACCGTTCCTAATATTTTATCTAATTTCTTCAAACGACACTCCAAATTAAATTTGACTTTATAAGAGTCTTTTAATTTATTTTCTAATTCTAAAATGTTAGACTCTAATAAAACATTTCGCTCTTCAAACGCAAGAAGCTCCTTTTTCAAGGATTCCGTTAAACCTTTAAGGCTATCTCTCTCGCCTTCAACATATTCAAGCTTCTCACGAAGAGATCTCTCACGTGTCACGGAGAGAATGTAATACCCCACATTTTTATGGATATTAAATCGAAGTTATATTGATGTAATTAAAATTGTGGGAATTATTATTCGGAGGCAATAATTAAATTAATCCTTATTTCAACGTAATAATTAAATGAACATGTTAATTAAATTAGAATATTTAATTGAATATGTTATTTCATAGATGTGGCCTACATGTTATGAGTTTTATAGAATGACAATATATTGCAAATAATGAAGATAGACGCGAATAAATTGATGACCCGTTGATTTAATTAAGTTGTATTAAGGATATACGTATATGATAATGATGGAACATACAAATAAAGGTATAAAGTGTTTATAGACCTTTAAATGTGATTAGATGACTTAAATATGCATTTTTAGTGTTTAAAAATGGACCCATGGGTTGGGTAGGACCTTGGGCAGAGTTTTGGGTCAAATCGGGTATGGATAGGAACCTTTTTAGGGGCCTTAAGTCTGGCCCTATAAAAACTTATGAATTTAAGTTAATCTAAAATGTTAGTTAAAGGATTAAAATCACACTGAGGGTTTCATAACCCCCCATATCCACCCCATACACTTTTGGAGGCTACACACTTTGGAAGAGAGTGGGAGAAGCCACCCAAGAAGAAGAAAATATGAGTTTTCTCTACACTTTCAGGCAAATATTATCTTACCAAACTTATTCATTTTTTTCTAACTTTATTTTTATGTTGAATCCATGTTTAGATTTGAGGTTAAATCGGATTTATTGCAAGCATGTTAGGGTTCTTGACTAATCTTGAGTTCTTGGTGATACTCATATTTTAGGGTGCTAGATTCATGAATCCCCATGACAAATGATGAAAATAGGTTGTTTGATTTAGATAAATCATTGCTAAATTTTAGAATTTTTTTTAGAAATCTGGGTTTGATTGTTGAAGATTTATGATGAAAAGCTGTGGTATTTTTGTGTAGAAAAATCTGGGGGAAAACCCTTGCAGATATTGGTGTTTATTGGTGGATTTAGAGGTTAACCCACGTGTAGAATGAACCTAATCAATTGTAGAACTCATGATGGATAACCTATTTTAGTGTCTGAATCATTAGAAAGAGTTTTGATGCATTTAGAATTAATTGGAAAAATCCCATCTTGGAAGAATACCCATTCTCGGCTTACTTGGAGAGTTGAATCGATTCGGCCTACCTACCGAATTGATTCGGTACACCTACTTGTATATTTTTTTGTTACGATTGCGTGGGCGCCGACCCCGTATTTTCCTGATTTTTGTAATTAGTTATGATTTTTCTACAAAAGGGTGTGCCACACCATTTTTGTTCCAGTGAGGGATAGAGACTTATTGTAATATATTAATGATATGGTTATGATCTTATATACGCAATTAAACTGGGATGGGTTTTTGATATGACGATAACTTAAAGTACAAGTTAACTATATGAACAAGATGTTTTATGTGGGATTCTTGAATAAAGCTATATGAAATAAAGATTTTAAAAGGTCGAGATGTACCTAGATAATTGGGTAACTTTGGAAGGGGCACATAAATGATACCTAAAAGATACAATGATAATTTTATGAGTTAAAACGGGATAAGTTTAAATAAAAGAATTACTTATTATAAATACGTCGAATCCTTGAGAATATAATTAATGGTTAGATCCGTCAAATTATTATCGTATAAGGATACTAAGCAGAAATGTATCCTAAGCCTAGTGGGCTAAGTCTAAATGGGTAGCATCGGTCGTGATAGTAGTTGGGGTGAGACTACTTATTAGTGAATTTCTTATATATGTACATATAACCCTTATTCACTTTAGTAGACTCCTTATATATGTAACATATAAACCTTATTGTAAAGGAAACGAGAAATGAATAATTACTAATAATTTAGAAGGATTAAATTCTAAACCAAGAGGGAAACATGCTGAAATCATTAATTGTTTTTGAAAGGTTAGTTTGGGGATAACTATACCTATTTATTTATGGAGAAATAAATGATGAAGTAAATGTGATGATTAAGTTTAGAAGGCAAAATATGGGACTTAAATATTTAATTGGGGAGTAGTCGTAGGATGGCGACTCAATATGGGTTACGTAATAACTGACTAAAATGTTATGGTTAAGCCGAAAGGGCTATATTTATATGAATGAAGATTCCTTGCGTACAAGTAGTTATTGAGTAAATGATTGTGTATATTGGATAATAATATGTATTATAGTATTTGTGTGGACATTCTTGGGTTCGTGGACCGTCCTATCGGTTGGGGTTTGAGTGCAATCGGGACCGGAGCACACGTCGGCACATGTGGGATAGGCGTAGTGTTAGGTCATAATATTGGTACTACATAGTAGCGCCACTTACGAGAGGTGCTGGGATCCTTTGTCACCGCTGGGTATGGGTCGTGAACTGGTGTACTACGTAGGTACTGCCCCACTTGCTTGTATTTTGTTATTACTCGTATTGTGATGAGGGTATCCTCCGGGTATTACCAATAAATCATGAACCAGACGCCGAAGATCGATGTCTTCGTGTGTCGTACATATATATACGGACATATGTAATTATTTATATACACATTATGGTGTGCCTTATATGAGAATGCATTCTCATATGAGATAGATGTCGACAATACTTAATGATAATACAATCGGATTAACATAATTATATGGATAATTAAGAACGAAAGTAAGTTCTAATGGTCTAATGCGGTAGACAATAGTTAATGAGAAAAATAATTTGGCAGTCTAAGAATGTAGACGGTATTTAAAGAAAATGAAACTTATAGTCTAATGGTGTAGACGATAATTGATGTGAATTAAAAATCAAATAGTTTGTTGAGATAGACTAAGGTTAAAGAACATTATATGGCATAAAAATATGCACTGAATTTATATAGAACTTAGTGGACAACATTATGAAGTTAATCCTGAGACTGAGGTGTTAGTTGTAAACACTCACTTTAGCCTATGCTTAGCTAGTTGTAAACACTCACTTTTTATTCGGTCGTATTTCTATTTTTGTAAATAAATGAAAATAATATTCCGTGCCTCTTTTACTTGGATTGTGTTCGTGTTAGGTTAAAAAAAATATTTCGTGTTCGTGTTAGATAAAAAAATAAGATTTTGTGTCGTGTCACTTTTATTCGAGTCGTGTCACTGGATCGTGTTCATATTTGGTAAAAATATAAGTAAGTACTAAAGTATAAATCAATTTATGATTAAGTTGTTAATAATTGTTATTTAAAGTTAATTTTTTTTCTTAAATTGTATTTAATTAATAAATGGGGTTATAACAGGCCAAATATTGGTGATCCAAAAAAATTAATGATCCAAATTTTTTTTTGCTTAAATTGTATTTAATTATTAAAAGGGTGGTGAACGGTGGAAGAAAAGAGAAGTGAAATGAGGCTTGTGAAGGGTAAAGGTTAATGTTGTCAATTGAGAAAATTTGGAGTGTTTATGGGATATTGAGGAAATATAGTCCGTCTGTAGTTGTAGTTGGGAAGAGAAAGAGTTGAACAGATGAATCGTCCAAAGCAGTTGAATCAGCCAGTTTTGTTGATTGATTGGCAAACGAAGGGGTGAAATGAATATCAGTTATAAATACTCCTCTGTTTCCCGTCCTCATTCACTAGAGAAAATCAGATCTCCCTATGGCGATGGCGATGGCGATGGGTTCCTCTGTCCTCTTCATCACCCTCTCTCTCCTATTGTCCACAACCCTGGCCGAGATCCGAGTGACCGAAATCAAATCCGACAACCGCCCCATTATCCCCTTGGACGAGTTCGGGTTCACCCACCGCGGCCACCTTCAACTCTTCGTCTCCAAAATCTCCCTCTCCAACCCCTCCCCAGATCTCGTCCTCTCCGAAATCGGCTTCTTCCTCTGCACCAACTCCTGGTTCCACTTCCTCCAAGACTCCAAAATCTCCTGCACTCTCCAAGCCCATCTCATCCAAAAAGTCTTCACTTTCCAATCCCTCAACTCCTCCTCCTCCTTCTCCACTCTCTACAACCAATCCTACGCAGCCGATCAATACACTCTCGTCTTCGCCAACTGCCTCCACTTAAATATCTCCATGACCGTCAAATCCGCTATGTACAATCTCGACGCCAAAACAAACACCCGTCATTACTTATCCGATGGTAAAACCATTCTCCCCACCCTTGATTTCCTACTCTCCCTCATTTATTTCATTTTAGCTGCCTCTTGGATTTATGTTTTGTACAAGAATCGTTTCACTCTTCACGGAATCCATTTCTTCATGCTCGCTCTTTTAACCTTAAAACCATTAGACCTATTGTGTCAGGCCGAGGATAATTGGTATATTAACCGAACGGGTATTGCGCACGAATGGGATGTTTTGTTTTACATAGTTAGTTTCTCCAACGGCTTTACTTTGTTTACTTTGATTGCCTTGATTGGGACGGGGTGGTTGTTTTCTAAGCCGTATTTGCAGGATGAGGAGAAGAAGCTTTTGATGATTGTCATTCCGCTTCAATTTGTCGCCAATATCACGCACATTGTGATGGACGAGATGGGTCCGTACGGGCTTAATTGGATTCTGTGGAGGCATATTTTTTTGGTGGTGAATGTTGTTTGTTGTTGTGCGGTTTTTTTACCCAGTGTGTGCTCCATTGAGAATTTGAGGGAGGCGGCGGCACAGAAGGATGGGAAAGCCGAAGCCGCTGTTAATTTGATGAAGTTGAGGCTTTTTAGGCAGTATTACATTGTGGTTATTTGCTACATTTATTTCACTCGAATGGAGGTGGTTTCTCCGTCGGAGAGGATGACCTTGGACAAGTATCTTTGGACTAGTGTGGTGGCAGGGGAGTTGGTGACTCTTGCTTTCTATGTGTTTACGGGGTTGAGGTTCAAGCCTGAGGCACATTATCCTTGCTTTGTTATGGATGATGAAGAGGATCTGAAGCATATTGAAACTTGAAGACGAGTTCGAACTGTGATGTGATCTATTTTCTATGAATTCATGTTTACGTGGTCAAATTCATAAGTTTCATGTAGAAGCCGCCAAACCTATAATAAGAGTTGTCTACTTCTTTTTGACCTTTCTATCACTCTCTTTCCCATTTTTCTTGTGCATGTTGTTCTTGTTCCTAGTAGTATATCAAGCATTTTTATATGAGTGATGAACGGTTAATATTTTACATAAACTTCAGAGTAAAAAAAAAAAAAAAACTGACCGTGGGGATATCAAATTTGAAGAGTTAATCGCGAATAATTTCTCAACTGTTATACTGCTCTATCGCCAAAAGAGCAGTTCTACAATGCCCGAATTTTTGACCTAATTTTGGCTGACACACCGACGTGCTGACTTGGCATGGACTGTCTGTAATGAGCTAGTCTTAAGTAGACAACTATTGGGGATGCTTTTGGGTATATATGTACAAGGAAATCCTAGTTTCACTCAATGGAGGATACCGTGATAAATTGTTCAATATACTTGAAGAATCTTCAAATCTTATGTGTTATCAGAGGAGAGACGATGAATAACGGGAATCCACATGATTGACTGCGGGATTTTTTCTTCTGTTTTATTTACGTAGTCCTCTTTAACATTTATCAGGCCTTTTGAAGTTATGGTTATAAATCTAATAGCTTAATGCCGTTATATTTTTCTTTTCCAGTGATCATTGTCATTCTTATTATTTTATTCTTGTCATTATGTTTGGGTGTAATGTTCAGCTAGTGTGTACAAATCTATAATGATGACTTTCTTGCTTGATTCATCTACATAGTTATATTTGTAGATGATTTAGTTATGGTTCTTATAGATTGGTATGCAATCTTGGTTAGTTATGTTATAATTAGGTGGCATTAATTCTTAATTTAATTTTAAAATGTTTCTTTTAATATTCCATGTTAGGTTCTTTACATTGTGGTTTGATAGTTGTGTTTGTAAGGATTGGGATCACTCAAATTATAATAAGTTGAAAAGATGGATTTGCTTAATTGGCTATTGATAATAGACCAAACAAATATAAGCCTTAAGTTCTTCAAATTCAAAACCTTTGTGATTGTAAAATGATAATTTTTTTATCTTTGTTTTTATTTATACCAACTTTTTCTGATAAGTATGAACCACATTGAGGGGAGTCTGAAATGTGTTTGTTGTACGGTAAAGACTGGTCATTTTGCAGATCTTGGTAGAACTCTGTGATGCGTTTCTACCTTCTCATATTAACTATTTAAATTGAAATTGGAGTTTTTAATAATTATTTAAATTGAAATTGGAGTTTTTAACTTCCTTTATGTTTAACTATGTGTTATTTCATTTTGGGACCAACAGGTATGTGTTTTTTAGTTTGGGGTCCAAAGTTTTGCATATAACACTTTGGGGTCCATTTTCACATTTTGTGATGTTTTTTTTAGAAAGAAGTGTTACAGAACTGACTAAAAAGAACCCAAACAGTGAAAATGGGCTCCAAAGTGAAAATATGAAGAAAGAAAATTAACCCCACACTATGAATATGCATATCCATTGTTCCCTAAAATGTAAATTGCTATTTAATTTTTCTTTTTATATTTATTTTGGAGGCATTGTCATAATGCTTTACTAGGGAGGAAGGTATTGAAGTGAAGTAGTCATTTTGAGCAAATATCATCTTGCTGGGTGTTTAGGATCTATGAAGTGTGCAATTAAAATTTGTATGGAATGAAGTGATGTTGCTTAAAGATTACTCAGCTCCAAAGAAATACATTTTAAAATCTAAATCATGTTGGAATTTTGACAATTTTAATTCTTGGGTATATATTTTGGACTTGTAGGAGATCTTCTGTATGAAAACAGATTGTTTTATGTATATGTTGGTCTTTTTATAATTTTAGTAGTTATCGATTATTGATCACTAGATGTTTTATTATAAATATAGGCCTTTGTCTCCCATTATAAGAGATTATTATAATGACTAATACTATTAAGTTTTGAGTGATATTTGTAAGATTATTCATTATTTTTATGCATATACATCAAGATGTTGTTTGGTTCATTATTCATTTGGCACCAAGATTCGTGCCGAACAATTTCATTGTGTTATTTAAGTTCGTTGAGCAAAAAATTATTTCATAGTTTTCGCTGCGAAGATATTATGTTAAAAGTCACTTCATAAACATTATTTTATCATTCACGTTAGTTTCTTTGTTGATATGTTTTCAAGCTTTTCTAATCATCACTCAATTTAAGTTTGCTTTTGTCCAGATGTTCGATTTCATGTTTGACAATTAGTGGGTTGTCTATCTTGCTCATTGATCCTATAAAGAGCTAACATTTCTTGGCAAGACTGCAAACTTCTTTATAGGACAAACTATATATTAAAAGTTATTGAACCTGTTAGGTTTTAGTCACAAGTGTGAAAAGTAATCTTAAATTCTAAGAATCCATTTTTTTACTAGTTTATACTTGCAAAATGACTTCCAATTGTTATTATAAACATAACTAAAAATATTTGCAAGCAAAGATCTAATTCTTGCAAGTCTCGTATACAAAGTTATCCTTTCTTCTGTCTTAGGAGCCCTAGTACTGGTCAATTCCTACAAAATCTCATTAGTAGGGAAAAGAGGAGATTCTAATTTGTGGTGGTGATAGCTCCTCTGTAAAATTCTTGGTGTTATCCCACAAGTGCCAGTTCTCTTCTCAGGAACTGTGAGATTCAATCTCGATCCTTTCAATGAACATAATGATGCTGACTTATGGGAGGCTTTAGAAAGGTCACATCTAAAGGATGTCATTAGAAGAAATCCTTTGGCGCTGGTTTCTGAGGTCTCAGAGGCAGGGGAAAATTTCAGTGTTGGACAGAGGCAACACTTGAGTCTTGCTCGAGCATTGCTTCGCAGATCAAAGATTCTTGTTCTTGATGAAGCAACTGCTTCCGTTGATGTTAGAACTGATGCTATTATCCAAAAGACCATCTGAGAAGAATTTAAATCATGCACGATGCTCATTATTGCTCACAGACTGAATACAATTATTGACTGTGACCGAATTCTTTTGCTCGATGCTGGTCAGGTTTTGGAATATGACACGCCTGAGGAACTGCTGCAAAATGAAGAAAGCGCTTTCTCTAAGATGGTTCAGAGTATAGGGTCAGCAAATGCCCAATACTTGAGGGTCTTGGTACTTGAAGGGGAAAGAGAGAAAAAATCAGGGAGAGAAGAGAGCAAGCGGCTAGATGGGGAGAGGAGAGGGCTTGTTTCTTCAAGGTGTACTGCTGCAACCCAGTTTGCACTTGGTGTTAGCCTTACTTCATCGCAAAACGATCTTGTACAGTTGGAAATAGAGGATGATAATAACATTCTAAAGAGAACAAAGGATGCAGTTATAACTCTTCAAGGAGTTTTGGAAGGGAAGCATGCCAAAGCTATTGAAGAGACTCTTGACCAGTACCAGGTTCACAGAGATAGGTGGTGGTCTGCTCTCTACAAAATGGTTGAAGGTCTTGCAATGATGAGTAAGCTCGGTCGAAACAGGATTCAACAATCAGAATATGGATTTGAAGGTGCAACCATCGACTGGGACCAGGTTGAGATGTAGGTGCACTGTATCCTCTGGTGTGAAGAAAAGATGCATTGTTTATGTCAATGGGTATACAAAGATGATCTATTTTTATGACATTATTTATTTTCAACTAGGTAACTTGTTATTGTATGTCATTATATCATTTTGGAACGAAATTCCATAGAATTTTGCAAGTATAATGCCAAACATTCTCTTGATTTTGCAATTATAAGGCCATACTCCGTTTGTTTGTGTGCGTGCCCAATTTCATGTTATTGCGGTGCCAAGTATTTTTGGGTAGGGTTATTATTCCTCCACTTTGATACTCTAAATGACATTAATAGAGTATTCAAGTACCAAACTGAACGAAATTCCATTGAGTTTTTCAATTATAATGCCAAACGTTCTCTTGATTTTGCAAAAAAAAAATAAAAAAAAGGGTAAATATGTCCTCAATGATTCTTTTGTGCAGTTTTGATCCCCCAAATCAGGGCATATTGAGGAGGAAAACTGATTCAATTCGCCCTTATGAATCACGGTATCTGTCAGTTTCTTTTGAATATATTGAACTTGTGATATTCATGAAAACTAAGGTGTGTGTGTGTGTGTGTGTGTATATATATATATATATATTAGAACTTCACTGAGTTATGCTATTTGTACTTTTTGGGTTTTCATGTTTCAGTGCAGATGCACAAGAGTGGTTTATGATCTTATTGTTCAATAATATGATGTGCGACCTAGAGTACGCCACATGAAAATACAGGAAGTTTATCTAACAAGGACGAGGGACCGTATCCTAAAGCCGAAATCATTTTCAATTAACTGCCCATTACTTTGTTGATAAAAAGGTTGACTCTGTTTGCTGCTATACTTTTTTTATTTTTGTTCTCTCAGCGTTTTTTTAAACGATGCTTCATGTCGGTTGGATGATGTTATGCACCAAGGCAAGCCGTCCATGGTTAATGCATCACAAGTATACTTGAGTGATCATGTAAGACTTCAGTACTTTCTAATTTTTTATGCAGCTCTATTACAGATTGAACGTTTGTTGAAATTCATATTTCTTGGGAGCTTTTTTGTTTCTCTCAACTCATATTGATGGTAATCCACTGAGTTCTTTCACCTGATTGAGTTGTAAACTTGGTGTCAATGGGTTATTTCTCATCAGGATGCAATAAATAAAGCCATCCTTTAGTTTGAACTACATTTCTTTTAAATGATAATTTAGTAGTATATACTATATACATTGTTTGGTGGAAAAATTCATTTCTCCCTTTATAGTTATGTAAATCAATTCATAATGGTTTTAGTTGACTGGTGTTAATTTACTATTACACTATCCTCATTCAATGAACTTGGTTTTTGACGTAGATTGAAGGTCGATAAAAAGGTGACATTTCACCTCATGGTGGCGATAGTGGTAGAGGAAGAATGCTGAGGATCAGTTTTATTGATGTGCCAAAGGAAGAATGCCAAGGTCACTATTTTTTGGATGTTATTGTGTTGCTCACACTAGCTATTTTTTTGGATATTATCACATAGCTCACATACTAAAGAGTTTTTGGATATGATGTAGCTCATATCACTATTTGTTTATTGTAAATATCTTGATGTATATTAATTTAGTGATACTTATGACCTTGGTTAATCTATATTTATAATAGGACAAAATTGACGATACAAGGATTGATTTAACCTCAAATAATAGTTGTTTATGGATGAAGTAGGGATTTTACTTCTTTTTTTATTTTTTATATAAACATTTATGTCAGTTGTGAAAAAACTCTCATAAAATTATTAAAACTGTGATAAATGTGAATTTATTTATCACTGTTTTCATGAAACTGTGATTAAAAACATATTAAATTTTGTAGTTTTTATGTGTGTTTTTAAAAACTGACATATATGAGGATATTATTTATGTCAGTTTTACGAACATTTATGTCATGGCTTTATATGTCAGTTTTGAAAAATTCTAAAACTGATATAAATGGTCATTTATGTCAGTTTTTGACTGATATAAATCACTGTTTTTCTTGTAGTGTTTATTATTAAAGCTCGAAAAAATCATCGTCTGGCGACGCTTTGCCACCAGTTAAGTGGCCACCATCTCTGTTACAGATGCTTTGCAGCACAATATGCAGGATCTATGCACCACCATGCCAGCTTTGTTACAACTGACCATGTCCTCATTTTCTCGGTCGGTGGGTTGTATGCCTACACTACCGACAACCCCCACATCACCGTTGGTTGTTACAGGTTGTTCGTCGCTAGTTGTTGTAGAGTGTTTCTTCCACATGGAGGACAAATACATCTATCTGAATGGTGACAATTTATATGAAGAAATTGTAGATGGATATCGATGTCACTTCAAGGACGAGATCGAAGGGTGATGATTCTCTGATATGCTTAAAAGCAACTTGGCTTCACATAACTACAGAAGTAATATATGCAAGAATTTATTATCTCTTTCGTACAATAAAAGTAAGATATGCAAGAATTTATTAAAGAAGTATGCTTGGGAAAGGAGAATACTATCTTAGTTATATGTATATTATAAACACCTGTATACATGCAAAATTAAGGTAGTAGTTAATTGTTATGTTTCACAAATTACAACTGTCATTATACAAATACATGATATTTGAGTTGTTACATGGAAATATTTGATATTTATATTTTACTTTATTATATAAAGTATATTTTTATGCTTGTGTAACATGTTCTCTTCTACTTTTTAAGATTTGTCAGGTTGACAGCACACGGTGTCGTATTCGTGTCGATACCTCTAAGCTTTACCGTTTACCTCTTCCCCCTTGTACATAATAATCTGCTTAAGTTGCTTTTAAGCATATTCCATTCACAATTTAAAGGCCTTGAGAAATTAAAACTGTAATTTTGTCACTCATCAAGTAGGTTGTGCAAGTGGTTTTCCAATTATATCCACATATATATTTACATGTTTAGTAAAATGTTCAGTATTATTGAGATTACTAAACTTTCCCCCTGAGATAATTACATAACTTGACTTAACCCCTTCGATGTTTCAAATATTGACTTCTAATTTCAGTGATGATTTGATGGAATCATTAAAATTATTACTGCCGAAAATGTCAACAGCTGGGTTACTCTCATGAAGATCGTAAGGCTCATGGATCCCATTAAATCTGTACTAACCCAGTTCTGGAAAAGGGTGGCGGATGCTGAGGCTCAAAGAGATGTAGTGGGATGCAGGGCCGAGGTTACAGAGAAGAAAGTTGGAGCTGTAGAGAAGGAATTAGAGGACGACAGAGCCCAGACAAAGGAAGTCCACAAGGAGTTGGTGTTGTATGAGCAGGAATCTCATCGAGTTGCAGGTTAATTGGCATAAACCTATCACGAGGTTAAGGACCAGAAACAAAAGCTGGGGGCCACTGAAGGGGTCAGGGCATCTGATGAACCTCTGTTGTTGGCAGCAAAAGGGAAGCTCGCTTCGATTGCAATGCGAGACAAAGTAAAAAGGGACCATGCGTGCTCCGAGGCTGTCAAACGCACTACTTTTGTAATACGTTTGAGAATGGTAGGAATGGGTTTGGATCCAACTCGGATTTTTTTGATGAATTTGGAGACGGTAATTTGATTAGTGAATCGAATGTTGTATTGGGTAGTGCTGAGAACAAACCTACCTATTTGGAAAATGCTCATAATTACAATCAATGTCAAGAGGGTCATGTTAACGGCGCTATTGAACAAAGTACATATGCATAGGATCCAAATTATTGGGAGAATCTCTATCCGGGATGGAAATATGACTATAATACGTGCCAGTGGTATCAGGTGGATGGTTATGATACAAATGCCAATGTACATGAAAGCTCGGATTCAAATTTTAAGTTTGATATTTTCTCAAAACGGAAAATTGGAATTTTTTTTTTCAAATTTTTCGAAAAATGGAAAACTAGAAAATCAATTCAAGTTCTATATTTTTCCAAAACCAAACATTGAAAAACAATTTTCCATATTTTCCAATTTTCTACGAAATTAGAAAACCACTTTTTCAGAATTCCAAAATTTGAATTTTCTATAGAGTGGTGCTATGAGTATCAAACAAATCTCCCAAATTTCCCTAAAATAGCATTAATGAGTTGTGTCCTGGCGGGAGTTATACCACAAGGTATAACACTTAATGCTATTTGGAGGAGATGTTTGGGACACATATCATTTCTCTTTTCTATAACTTATATCTAGACCCTTACCTTTTGGGAAATTACATTTTAATCTCTTAATTTTCTAAAAAATGTAGATTGTCGTTGAAGCTTTGAGAATTACATTTTGGTCCCTGAACTTTCTATAAATTTTATTTTGGACTTTTGACTATCTACCCTTAACGTTTTGTAAATTACATTTGACCCCAAAATATTCTACAAACTACATTTTGAACAAATAATGTATTTCTACCATATGATCACATTTTCAAGTTTTTCAAAACATTCTATTGGAAATAAAATTAAAAATGGAGATGAAAATTGTGAATAGAAATTAGAAAACAATTTTCTATAACTAAGCATGCTCATTTTATGTTCTACCATAAGTTTCTAGACGTTCAAAAAGATTATTCAAATCGATACCGAAAATAATATGTTTTACAGATTTATCAAATTCATCTATATATTAGAATTTTAAAGTGGTCCTCGCTAAGAGGATCGCTAATGGGTAATGCAAATACACAATTTGAAAGAGTAGAAATACAACATTCCAAACGATTTTTTTTATTTTTAAAAAGGATGAATACAGGGTTGTGCATTCTCACGTGAGACATTATAATTCGCTTAACGCTTCCTCTCATGTTTTGTATGAAATCTTTTCTAAATACGACCAAACTACCCGTATTTACAAATACCCCTCCCAAAAAAAAAAAAAAATTCATTCCCAACCAACTCAATTAATATTACCAAACCGTCCAACATTTACTTTTATCAACCATGTTTTCCTCCCCCTACAAATATAACTTTTGGCCAATTTTATAATCACATTCCACTCTTTTACCTCCCTCTTTCAAGCAGCCAAAGAATCATTCAATATATGTAATTCATTTGATATTTTTTGCCACTTAATTTTTATATTACAATATGATCGAAATGAAAAAAAATCAGCATTCGGGAAAAGAGCGGCAAATTTTATTGAAGTCTAGTCAAGTGCCCAACCTAGTACAAAATCGTATGTACAGAATGACGTATCATGGAACAAAATCATATGTACAGACTGACATATCGTGTCTCTATTGGGACTAATTTCGTAAGATTTTAATGTCATTACTAGTACGATATACCAACTAAAACATAAATATTTAAAAAACTTAGTGTGACATAATAAACTTTAACTTATGATTGTCATATGGTACCAAATAAACACACGAAGGTAGAAATGAACTTTCACGTGGGTGGTAAAATTACACATACCTGAATCTCCACTTTGGGTTCACTTCTAATCTTCAAATCCTCACCTTGTCCCATGTATGCCGTTAGAAGTTACAAGTAAAATTAGTAACCCTATATCTTTACAATTAATTGCGAGGGACACAATTAGAACTACCTGTCTTAAACACAGTTCCATGTCTTTCATTATACACTGCCACGTTCAACAAAACTTACGCGTGTCACAATGCATGTAAATCTTGAAGGAGGCGGTAATTTGTAGAAAAATTTGAGGCTGAGTCTTGGTTGGGAGTTAAAATTGGGATTCTCGTTGACATGGCGTGCTATTATTGGTTTATTTTTTATGAACGTGGATCCGCGCAAGTGATACTAACCAATCGCGACGCACCATGTCAGTGAGTTGTGATTTTTGAGTCTCAATTTTGAGTGGTTGTACAAGGACCTTAATTTGTAACATTGGAATAGTTTTTTTATTTTTTTAAATTTTTTTTGGTTAATTACCAAAGAGGCATTCTATGCGCACTCACAAATACGACACATTTGTGATGACCCCATTGAACTCGCACCAAGGGTACCACTCGAGATATTAAACGTCGCTCTCCGTGCTCTAAGATAGCAACAAGTTGTTCTTATAACAGGAATAATATAACAGGAATCATGGATGGAATCATTCTCAGCATCACAACTAACCACTCCATAATTCAGAAAAATGGGTTGCCAAAAATTTTGGTTTTATAAGTTAAAGAAAGAAATTTAAATAACCCAATTGAGGAAAGAAAGTGGAAACCCAAAAGAACTATATTACACAACAACAAGTATACAATAAGGGGACCGAATATGCTATCGGTCAACAGTCTCATACAACAATATCCGTCAAGTTCATTATGTTACATACTACATTACAATAAGCAAATACAATAGCTTGGGCCACATGCCCGAGTAAATGACCCGATCGTAACTAGAATACAAAAATTAAGGCGTCTACACAAAATATCCCGTAATATCTGCAAAGTATCACAGCTCCCCAAAAACACCGGAATAGGAAAGAATCAGTACCGGGGTCCTTGCGGCGGAGCACCTGAGCGGATACAAGATTCATGCACAACAAGAAATATGAACGGGTCAGGGCCCGATTTTATATGATCACCAGATGAATAAAGAGTATGACAATTATGAACAGTGAATCATGATAGATAAAGATGGGAATCTACCTACACAGTTTTAAAGCATGAACTAAGGCAATTTAAATGATCATGAGTTTAAATTCAAGTATGCAAGAGTATAAGAATAATTTACATTCATTAAAAGCCTTCATTACTTTTTACACTTTTTCCTTTCATCGTTCCGTTCCTTATCAGGAAACATAATCACAGTTTTATGCTCTTTATGGCATTTATAATCCATCAAGTCCCACTTGATTAAGAATAGTTACATTCATATACATATAACGATTCTAAGACCACCGGTTCGGGTTTTTCCACTGTGCGCGCCCCTAAATGACCATCATCTTCTAGGGCCTATCAACCAAGACAACCTGGGCACCTACAACGCAAGACGTCGAGAAGCGGCCATATGCCTGCGGGATAGTCATAACCACACCCGGAATTACCTCACCATCGCAGAAAACATACAAATAAGCGCTCATATGGCCTAGGACTATATCCACCCTGCATTCATTAGACAGGGGGCTTCACCTCACACGCGAACTTCCCTTATGATGGCATTTAGAGAGGTGTATTTAAGTAAATTATCATTTACCCTATTCACTTTCATTTTCATTTTCATTTTTACCAATACATCGCATATTATCCGGAGCCATACTTATTTCATGACATCATTATAACCTCAATGAACGAATAAATTCTCAATTTATTCTCCAAACATTCTTTTGTGGTGTTATAATCAACCACCAAGACTATCATACCTAGATTCTCTAAAGTCTCCCAATATGACCTTACAACTCCTAGACTCCTAAGAATTAAATAAAGGAAAAGAATACCCTATCACCAATTTGCACACCCCCCAAATAACCCCATTTAATCCAATTCTAATCTAGGGTAGTTAACTAACTCATCTAGGACTCTAGGACTCTAGGATTCTAAGTTTACTTCATACAAGAAGGTTCCTAAGTCCTAAGTCCTAAGCCTAAGGAAAAAGGATCAAAATTGAGTTAGAAAAATAACTCAAAACTGCAGGATTTCCGAATCGATTCGCCCTGGCCGAATCAATTCGGTATGGAAGCGAATCGATTCAGACCAGCCGAATCGATTCGGATAGGAAAACTTAACTTTCTGCATAATTGCCGAATCGATTCGTATAGGCCAAATCGATTCGGTCCACTCAGACCTGTAAGCTGCCCCTATAGCGAATCGATTCGCTAGGGGCGAATCGATTCGCCCAACCCATAATTGCCTAATTCGGCTATGGAGTCTTGGACTCCAAATTTCCCCCAACACATTTCTACTCAAGCCAAGATCATTTATGGCAACCAACAAATCATAAATGCATCTAATAACTATGATTTACACCAATAAATATCCAAATCAACTTTCAAGGGTTCAAAACCTACAATTCCATTTAAAACCCTAAAATCATTAAACCATAATCAATCAACAACAATCAATACACATTATTCATCTTAGATCACATATTAGCAAGTAGAGAACTTGCGTTGAGGTAGAAATCTCGGATTTCTTTGTGGTAGCAACAATCCTAATCCTCAATCTTCAATCTCTCTCTCTCTCTCTCTCTCCCTCTCTCTCTCTCTCTAGGTTAGTAAATACACACTTAAGAAATGAAGTGAGGTGCAAGACTTAAATCGTGGCTTTCTCCTTAATTCCCAACTTAATTGGTTAATACCGCATTAAAATGACTCACAACTACACATTTATGTTAAAACCAGTCAAAAGTGCCCGAACCATAAAAATACAATATGGCACTTATTTCGACTATCTCGCACATTTCGGGACTAACTACGCCCTCTAAATTGGCATCCGACAATCTTATAAATCATTTTAGGTTCTGGTTTCATTTAAACCATAAATTTCATTTTAAAGCATGACACTATAAAATGCAACATGATGATATTTACTTACACATACAGTAAATATGCAACAATCTGGTAAATATTAACTTTTAACTCATTCAATTAATATTTACTCCATTTTCTCAACATTTTATATAATTACTTCACACCGTAAAATTAATATAAAATAAGTTCTCAAAAGCGAGGGTTGTTATAGCACTTGCACAAAATCATACAGTAAACCCCAAAAATTAAATGTCTATTGTAGCACAGTCCATTGCTAAAACCATACAATAATCCCCAAAAATTAACAGATCCCTACAACCATTTATATACACTTCTGCACAAAATTTTGTTCTTGAAACCCCACGTCCGAATCTACTATAAAATTAATCACAAACATGAGAAGATAATGCAAATTTTATAATATAAACTACATGATTATTTAGACAGTTTAGTGATACCCAAAATATTGGTAACAGTCATATCATGATAAATTTAACGTTTCACCCCTTGTATTTTTTTGGGGATAGATTCTCCCCATGTATTTTTTTTCTTCATTTAATCATTATTAGTTTTCATGGAGAAAGATCGGAAGCCAACAGTGGACTATAGCGCTTGCAGTAAATATTAATCCTAGATGTGATTTTGAAGTCCAAATAAGCATATCCAAAAAGAAGTCCAGATAGCAGGTCCAAAAGACAATGTAGAAAAGCAACAAAGATTTAAAAACACTCTCATAATGCTTATTAATTTAAATCTTATAAAAAAACAGTAGCAAAACGGGTCTTAAATCATCCCCCGACCCTTTATTGAAAGACATTCTCCCAATACGACAATAAAAGATGTATTCCCCAAAAAGGTTTATGCTTTTACCCAAACATGCTGCACAAATTATATTAAAACATGCTACACATTATATTGAATAATAATATGCCATGGTAAGAGCAACACCTGTTCTGTTTGGTCTGTCATATTTCTCCATTTTAATCACAGACAAAAAAACACAAAAAAATATTAATCAAAACGGGTTGGATCTGGAAATGTTCGGGTACACAGAACATATATTACACATGGTTATAGATCTGGTGAAATGGAGAAAGTTCGAGTACACAAAACGGATCGAGCGATGGCTAGAGAAAGAGATGATTGTTAAAGAGTATTATTGGTATATATTGTACATTTACATGTCTCTTTCATACATGAACCAAACACAATTTTGATTCTCAATTGGAATCCATTGGTTAACCGAATGGAATGAAAGGATTTAAAATCCTGATAATAATTTTCTCGGTAATCACAATCCATTCAAAATATTATTGCGAGCCAAACGACCGTTTTATCAAACCGTATTCAAACTAATGCGTCCACATAAGGCATAGAAACTGATATAAAGTAACCCAACACCGATACAAAATCACTAAAAACAGTAAAAAAAATGAAACTAAATTCTCACAAGCCCTTGATAAGACATTCAAATATTATTAAATATAAAATATTTTGAAATTTGCAGTCCTTACCATACTTTACACAAACTAATTCATCCTCATAAGCCACACAACTAGTATCAAGTAAGCCATCGCAAACACAATACCCATACCCCACTTCACATAAATAAAATAGACAGAATTAGAATAGCCGCAATCCATAGGAGTCGCTTCCATATCAGGGGAATCAATGTCAATATCAATTACAGCACCCTCACATATGTATTGTTTATACATAGTTTCTTTGTATGTGTGGATTGATATAATGAAAATAGGGAAGTAAATGAAATGAAGTTGAGTTTAACAATATATAGGAGTGTGACTTCTAACTTTTCACTTTTACAATATATATATATATATATATAATCTAATATCTAATTTTTTTTTTGGTAGAAAGGGAAATATATTAATTAATCAACCAAGATACAATGATAGTACAAGATGTTAACACGGCATATAGCCAACTCATAAATCCTAACAAAAGCTCCACATAGAGAAGAAAAGTACATATTAATTGGAACCGGAGTCTTCGAACTAGGTCTTGTTCTTTTCTTCATCCATAATCTCTCTAAGCTGATCTGGAGGATCCATCAGGGTGTAGAAGTCTTCCGCACGAGACTTCGCATATTTGGCAAGCCAGTTAGCACACCTATTTGCCTCTCTCGGGATGAATTTCACCTCAATGTCCAGGTCAGTCTTCATATCTTTGCAGTAGAGGATAATGGCCGAAAGTGGGTGATTAGTCCAGTCCCCCTCATTTATCATGTCCACAGCCGTCTTGCAATCTGATTCGAGGCTGATGTCTTTCCACCCCCTATCCCTTGCCGTGAGTAAATCGTAGAAAATTCCTTTGAATTCCACGCGAAGAGGATGAGCCCCAATGATTTTGCCAAAAAAGCCAGTGATCCACTCACACCCTCCAGTCACGCACGATGCCTCCAAATAAACCCACTCTGATGCTATCATCCCACCCCCCATCCGTGTTTATCTTCAGTCTACCTGCACAAGGATGAGACCACAAAATTAGTATAGAAGAAGTAGTAGGCCCTCTATGTCTGTCAGGTTTAGTGTATGCACTAATAACCTCATGTGCATAGTTTACACTAAACTTGGCAATCACAGACGACGGGGAAGAACACCCTCAAAGATTCGACGGTTCCTAGCTTTCCACAGATGCCAGATTATGGAGATAAAGACAGTACCATGTTTATTATTCAACGCATTAATAATGACCCATTCACCAAAGCTCTCTGTGCCCTCACAAATAGGTTTGATCCTATAATCCAGGAGCTCCCAAGTTTTCTTGGCCATGGAGCAATCACAAAAAACATGCTCCATGTCCTCTATCTTGCCACAGGTGAGAGAATCACGATCGTCAGTCATTTTCCTAATCATTCGGTGCTGGTTAGTGAGTAGTTTCCCATGAAGAATGGTCCACAGGAAAGTTTTTAATTTTGGGGGGATTTGTTTTTTCCAGATAAGATTCCACTCATTATGCCCCGGGATGTTAAGATCTCTTCCCAGCAACTGCTCATAACATGATCTTATGGAGAACTTTCCCTTTGTGTTGGGGGTCCATATAGGTTTGTCATTTCGGGTGTTGATCCTAGGTAGGTCCGTATTGAAGATGGCACTCGTATCAGAAGGATGTATCCATTGGTGTATAGCATTTTGATCCCAGCGTCCCTGCTGGTCAATCAGGGTCTTAACTCTCATATCTTCACTATTAGTGACCCCATGGTTTGGTTTTACAGGGTTATCCCCGCACCACCAATCATCAAAAAGGTTGACAGTGTTCCCGTTGCCGATGTTCCACTTGATATTTTTGTTAAGAATAGCCTTGTTTTTAAAGATTCCCCGCCAGATATGGGAAGCCTTGTCCTTCTTTGGCCATGTTCTAGGGTTAGGGTTATTGGCATATTTCTTTCTTATGACATTGACCCACAGGGTATTCTCCTCATTGATGATTTTCCATCCAAGTTTGGCCATAGTGGCCTTGTTGTTCAACACGGCTTTCCTAATTCCCAACCCACCTTGCCTTTTCGGACGACAGACAATGTCCCATTTCACAAGGTGGGCCTTCTTCGTGGTGCCATGATCTCCCCAGAGGAAGTTCCGGTTTATCTTATCAATCTCCTCGCAAACACTGATCGGGAAAGGGATGGTTTGCATATTGTAACTAGGTAAGGCAGAGGTGGTGGCTTGGATAAGCGTGGCTCTTCCGGCTAAGGAGAGAAGATTGGTCTTCTATCCCGCGAGTTTTCTCTTCATCTTATCTAGGATATCATTGAAGTTATTCTTACTCACACGCCCCGTAATAAGGGGCGTTCCCAGGTATCTCCCGAGATCACTTGTGAGACTCATGCCGCAAATGTGCGCAAGATCGAGAGCTTCTCTCTTAGGGATGTTTGGGGAGACAAACAATTTGGATTTTGCAAAATTAATGGTTTGTCCGGATAGTAGGCAAAAATATTTCAGCGACTCCATAACTGCGTAACAAGCAGAACTGGAGGCCTCAGTGAAGAGTATCAAGTCATCCACGAAGAATAAGTGGGAGATAATAGGGCCCCCAGGAGAGGCACGAAGACCCTTGCATTCATTGCAATCTACTTTCCTCGAGATGTTACAGGAAAGATACTCCATGCATAAGACAAACAAGTATGGGGATAGCGGATCCCCCTGTCTGAGACCCCTAGTTGGGTTGAAGTAAGGGAGGGGGTCTCCGTTCCACAAAATGGCAGTGCTAGTAGTCGTGACACAGCTCATGATCAAATAAATCAGAATAGGTTCAAAGTTAAAGGCAATGAGGACCTTATTGAGAAACTTCCAACTGATCTTGTCATAAGCCTTTTCAAGGTCAATCTTAAAAATGATTCCACCCGATTTCCTATTTTTGTTTTGGAGGGTGTGCAGGATTTCTTGGGTAATGATGATATTGTCAGTAGTCTGTCTACCCGGCAGGAAGCTAGCCTGGTAAGGGTTAATGATTTTCATGAGGATGGGTCTTATTCTGTTCACAATCACTTTAGCCAGGATTTTATACGTGACATTACAGAGAGTTATGGGGCGAAACTGGCTAATGGTCTCAGGGTTATCAATTTTTGGAATTAGGATAATGTGGTTCTTGTTCATATGATCAGGCACCCTTCCCGTATTAAAACTATCTCTTATGGTCACTTCGAGGTTCGGGGCAACTTTTGGAAACTGTCTCCCAATACTTTTGGAAAAATAGAGGTTGGAAGCCATCAGGCCCGGGGGATTTTAATGGTTTCATGCTAAACAAGGCTCTCCTAATCTCTAATTCGTTAACCTCGTAGTTGGTTCTTCGATTATCTTCGTGATTTATTTTAGGTAGAAGGGAGAGGTCAAAGTAACTATCAATATTACTTTGGTTAAGCTCCGAGAAAAGGTTGACAAAGTAGTCCAAAATGTGTTTTCCTATTAATTCCCTATCATCGGACCATTCTCCCTCAATGTTCAATCTGTTAATTTTATTTCTTCTCCTCCTAATAATGGTGGACGTGTGAAAATTTTTTGTGTTCTTGTCCCCTTCCACAAGCCATTGGACTCTCGACTTTTGTTTCCAAAAAATTTCCTCCTCACGCAGTATATTATTGTAGTCCTGCCTAAGATTATATTCGAGACAGTCCAAGCTATGTGAAAATTTCTGTTGTTGTGCCATTTGAATTCCTTTGATTCTATTGAAAAGCCTCCTTTTTCTTTGAAAAATGTTGCCATAAACATGTTTATTCCAAAGCATAGCATTTTTTATAACAAGATTAATATTAATGTCAATATTATAAAAAGGGTGCCAACTAGTATTGACTAGATGGTCAAAATTCTCCCTATCAAACCAGCTAGCCAAGAGTCTAAAAGGTTTGTTATTGGACTTAGGGATAGGTTTACCTTCCGTGAAGATGATCATCGGGCTATGGTCCGAGGCAGTTCTTGGGAGGTTATCAACAACTGCTTCCGGGAACATAATACGCCAATCAGCATTAGCCATGGACCGGTCCAGTCTCACCATAGAGTTAGAGAAACCTCTTCGACTATTAGTTCAGCTAAGTCTTGGCCCGGTGCTACTAATTTCTGAGAGTTTGCATTTGTCGATATTTTTGGCGAATGTGGAGCAGTTACCTTTGGCATCAGAGTTAGAACGACTCTTTTTCTTGCTACTGTCAAGGTGATCGTTGAGGTCACCTATGACTAGCCAAGGTATGTTCACTTGGTCGGCAAGAATGCAGAGGTTCTCCCAAAGCTTTCTCCTAAGTGTGGGAAGTGGGACAGCCGTAAGAAGCCAATCATCGTAGTTTCTCTTCGTGATGAGGAGATGAATGGCTTGTCTGGACACTGCTATGGGTTGAATAGATATGGAGGTTTCTTTCCAGAGAACCCAAATGCCACCCGCCCTTCCTTTCGGGTCAGATTTCTCCTTCTCATTGAATCCGAGATTGTCGAAGAAATTTCCCATATCCGCCAGTGGGATTTGAGCTTCCAGGATAACAAGCACTTCCGGGGAGTACATGTTGTTGAGTTAGACCAAGGTAGGTTTAAAAAGGGGTTTACCTGCCCCCTTCACATTCCATACAAGCAGCTTCATTGAATACAGCTTAGGATGAAGAGGTAGTGGTTCAGCCTCAGGCCATGGTAGGTGGTTCTTCACCATTTTCACCATCTCTGCTGTTGATATAGTTAGCGTAACCTTTGCCACTGCTTTTCGATCCTCTCGTACCTGTAAGGGTTTTACCATTATTCTCAGCCAAACTTGGGCAAATTTCCATGCTATCTTTAGCACTACTGCTTCGTCTACCATGGTCTCCACAAGGAAGTTGCCCTCCTCCTCCTCCTGAAGTTCTTTGTGTGATATTTGTGTGTCCCCTATCATGGCCAGAGGGAACAACTCTATCTCCCTGTTTAACTCCATTGGTAGCATTTAGAGCGTTTGAGTTGTAAGGCAGGATCTTAGTTGAAGTCTCAGGGAGTAAGTGGTTGAAGTTTGTTGTAGATGAGATTTTTGAGGGTTGGGAAATGATATGGTCGTGGTGTTTCACGTTTTGTATTAATTGCTGATCAGTATTTCTTTTATACTAGGACGCCTCCGATATTAAAGGTTCTGTACTAGGTAGAAATTGGCAGGTCCTTTCTTTGTTTTGGTTCGCTTCTTTCTCCACGTGGCCAGTGATGGCCTGTTTCCGAGCTACCTGTGTAGCTTTTTCGTTAATATATGCCGCCTTATCTGCTGATTGGGGGGATTTTCCAAGATCTCGAAATCTCTTATTTCGATTACTCATACCACTGTCAATCACGTTGCACCATTCCTTCCCATTCTCACTAATGGTTGTGCCTTTATTTCTTTCATTAGTACGAGGTGGTTGCTATCCTCGTACGCTACCTACTCCACTATGGTTCTTGGCAGCTACTTTATTGTTTGCCTTGTCATTCAGAACATTAAATCTATTGTACTGTTTCTGCATCTGTGTGTACCCTGACGTCTGCCAGTTGCTAGCTCCATACTTTTTCACAGTTTATTTCCGGTTATTACGTTTGACAAGCATCCATGGTCCAAATTCCGAGCTGCTGACCGCGTCAGCCTTTCTCCTATCTTCATTATTGTTGTCAGGGTAGATACTAGCCGTTGTATTTCTGAGGTTTGAGTCCCCAGCCATCGTATTGGTTTTTTCCGTTTGATTGGCCGGAATATTGGCCGGAGACTTGAATGTTGAGCATAATTCTTGTCTATGGCCTACCATACCGCATTTAAAGCATAGAGAAGGGAGAAACTCGTATTCAATGTCATACTCTATCCCATTAATTAGGTATTTCGGTATCAGAGGTTTCGAGATATCGACCACTACACAAATACGTGCAAACTTACCTCTGGAGGATTCAGCAGAGTTGGCATCTGTCTTGATGGGTTCCCCAATCAGCTTCCCAATCTCGTGCTGTATTCTCTCTTGGAAGAACTCCATGGATAAGCAAGGGAGTCTTACCCACATTGCCGTATGGGTTTCCGAAGCTTTCTTTGGGTTTAAAATGGTTCCCATTTCCTGACTGTGAGGTAGTGGTTATTGATTATCCAGGGGCCGTCAGTGAGAACGTGGTTATAGTCACATTTCATGTCAAACTTGAATAAAAAATGCCCTTCTTCAAGGTCTATTACCTCGTAATCTCCTTGGAGATTCCACAGGGATGGGATTTTGTTAATCAGCGCTTTGTACCCTATAACCTTGCCTAGAAGTCTAACAATAATGCTGTCTTTCCATTTACTTTGCAATTTCTCAAGTCTCTTTTGGGGGATGATCAGTTCTGGTTTCAGCGGGTTATCATTTCTGGGTTTGTCATTAAGATCAAAACTTTGAGTCTCATTTAGAGGGATATCTTCATTTCCCTCATCATCAGTCCAAGAGAGGTTGGCCTCATTGAAATACACATCTTTGTTATCCCTCTTTGTGACTGCGTCCCTGTAGGATACTTTGGCTTTGGAGCTGTCAGCATCTTGTTCCATAGGGCTGGAGTTGGCAGTTGGGATGGCCATTTCTTCTTGTGGTCTCAAAGAGTTTGGGTCCGTGTACATAGTGTCTGGTATCTCTGTATGCTTGTTCTTCTTTTTTTTGTTACTTTGGATGAAAGCTTCTTCTTCCTCAGTAGACAAGGAAGAAGTGTACTGAATATTGGTATCGCTCATTTCAAGCTCTTCAGTAGTGTTTGATTATTACTAGCAAAGATGGTGTTATGCCATGCGGCGCTACATTAAATCATGAAGTCCTCTCACATCTCAACCCCATTCGTAACCTCTTTTCTCCCTCTTAACTCCCCAGCTTCTCCATCAACGTCTTAACTCTCTACATTCCATTCAAAATCCCATTTGTAACCTCTGTTCTCTCTCTTAACTCTCCAGCTTCTCCATCAACGCCTCAAGTCTTTACCAACCAATTCTATTCTCCTCGCCTCTCTAGATTCCCTATGAATCTGAAAGGTTATCCAGGTACAACTTTGTCTCCTCTAGAACTAAAAAGGTATCATGTCCATCATTCAAAATCTAGAATATTTAACAGGATGTGTATGTATTTTTCATTCTAAACATTATTTTTGTTAATTTTCCATTCTTAGTTGATTACTATTGGGAAAACATCACCAATTAATATTTTTTGTCATTCTTAAAATCACACCAATGAATCATCGAAACTTTTCATTTTTTTTGGAGTAGCCAACTTCTTCAATCTGAAACGAGTGATCAAGTCTTTAATTTGAAAGAAATGGCAATTCTTATTTTATTTATTTTTATATATTCTTTGTGTAATACCCCGTACTTTTGGCTATATTTATTTTTGGGATTAATTAATTAAATTGCGTATTTATTGGAAATTAATCCGGGTTATAAATACTAATGTGATACGAGTTAGTATTTGATTATGTGCATATATGATTATATATGAACTTGGAATTTGAAAATTTGTCGTGGGATTTATATACGGCATTTTAGAAATTTTGTTGAGACGCGTGGGACCGCCGCGTCACGGTATATTATTTTATTAATAAAAGTGAATTTAAAATCTATAACCCATATGGTCGTTTTGAGTGCGCCAACGCGTCCGGAAGGGTCGAGATAGTCAGAAAACACTAGCCGGGGGTATAGTTTGGGTTCCGGGGTATTTTTAGGCCATCCCGGCACCATAAAGGGTATTTTAGTAATTTGGTATTTTTGGGTAATTAAAAGTGACGAAAAATGGAGAGTTATAATCTGATAAGGATTGACCCAACCAACCCTTATTAACCCAACAAGCTACGGAGGTTTATTATATTAGGTTTTCATAAGTTTCCTTCAAACCAAACCCTAGCCACCTTGAGCCACCATTGAAGGAGAGCTTGGAGAAGGAGAGAGATAGAGGAAATCTGCAGAAAGAGATTACAAATCAACACCAAATCCGAAATCAAACCAAGGCAAGTGATTTATTCCATTTAAATTTCAGAGAATGCTTCTTCCATGTTAGATTATTCATAAATTTTGTATGTTCTTGGAAGATAATGAAAAACCCATAAGATTGGAGTTATTAGTTTAAATTTTGGGATATAGATTGCATGTAGAATAGTTGATGACGATTAATCTGATGTTAATACATGATTGGGTGAAAGAAAAACGAATTAAATTCTGGGATTTGATGATGATATTATGTTAGGGTTCATGTTCTTGAGAAAATCTGGAAAACTAGGTTTTTTATGAAGATTGATCCATATGTAGCCTTTAGATGTTGAATTATTGATTTATGGACGTTAGTAATACTGTAGGATTATTATATGGCATTACTATGACGTTATATCTGAGAATCATACGTTAGAAATTGGTTTTGGGATGAATTAAAATCTGCAAAACGAAGCAGTCCGTAGCCATACCTGTTCGATCGATCGATCGACATTCATCAGTCGATCGATCGACTAGATCGATCGAGCGACATTCATAGGTCGATCGATCGACCTTCCCAGAATGAGTAAAATTTTCCTTAATTTGATTTTTATGGTGGAAACCCTCGGAGAAAATGTTTGGAGAACTTATGAATACCCTCACCCTTAGGGAAGACCAGTAGGTGTGATTATTATAGTGGACTTTAATTAGAATGCAATTCGAGGAATTATTCTAGATTAATGAAATTCGTTAGTGAGGTAACGTTTGGGTTAATAGTGTAAAATTGTGTAATTTGATGAAATAAGGTTTAGGGCAGAAGTAAAGACCTTAAGAATAAAGATGTTACATTTGGGAATAATCGGAACTTAATAGTCTATTTAAGATAGATTTTAAGGATAAGGGATTACGGCGTGAGACGTGTCGGCAAGTTAACCTTATATTAACGGGAGACTTGAAATATATAAATTTGGAATAATGGTATAATGATGTAGAAAATACCTTATTAATATGATAATATCTAAGATGTGTGAATGCTTAGTATATAGTTTATGTGTATAACATACCTACCATACTTGCTATCACGGGGGAGGTTTGCGTTCGCTTAGGACCCTCTAATCCTTGTGTGTCTACGGGGGGGATTTAGACTGGTACCTTGATGAACATAGATCATAGAAGGACTTATTGTGATATTAATAAGTCTGCATGACCATGGGAGCGTAGGTATGTGCGTGACCCATGAGATGGTGACTGTGTTCGCCTCCATTATTTGTGATGTTGTTATCGGTAAACTATTCCTGAGAGATTCGGAATATGTAATCCTTATGTACGTGATGTACCGGGATAGATAGCAGAGTATGTGTGCACTACAGCTTAGATTGCGGGGTGCTTGTATTGTATATTTATGATGTGAATAATATACATTAAATTAATGGAAAACCTTCATGTTAATATGGTGAATATAATTACGGTAATGTTCCGAGACTGTTAATGAGTTAACTGATACTTATATCAATGGTATATTTAGTAACTGAGTTTACGTTAAACCTCTATTTAATTACGAGCGTAGTTATAATAAATGGAACCTAGTAATATGGGTAGAACCTTTGGCAGTCTAGCTAGTTATGTCGTCAGTTAGCTAGTAGTATGGGTCGTTATAGATGGGTAATTACGTTAGGAGTGCACAGTTAGTCGAGAGGTGAGAATTTAATGTGAGTGCACGTCCTAACATGTACTTTGCATTTAATGTTTTAAATGTTTTTAAAGCACTTGCAGGTTTTTAAAATATAACACTTTCGGGCTCTGACCCATTTGCTTTCAAATATATTTTCTTGTAAAACCATTTTAGGTGCCCAGCCACAAGGACACCAAGCTTAGGATTCTCATTCAGGTGACGAGCTGTAGCTGTTTGTGGAAGCTACAGGGATTTGCATGTAGACGCTTCTCTCGTTTGGATTCCAGTCTCAGCATTTATCAGTTGTAGGGCATGTTGCCCAATTCTATTAGACATTTTTACATTTCAGTTTTCAGACTCTAGCATGTATTGCTCAGCATTCAGTTTTAGTTATTTATTTCAGTTTACTTATCAGTTGTGGGATTTGTATTGAGGAGTTTTTCCTCCAGGTTTTATTACATATTGTGATGGTTTTCATTCTTTTTCAGTATGGTGAATGGTGTTATTTAGTTATTCATTACTCTTGTTGCATGTTAATCAGATTTAATAAAATTTGGCACTTACTTTTTAAATACTAGGTGGTTAGTAATAATAAAATGTTTTCGACAGTGATGCTATTAACTGAGCCAACTTGGCATTTTGAATTAATTTTATAAAGGAGTAGCTACCCGGTGTTTAATTAGTCGGGGTGTCACAGGTGGTATCAGAGCATCAGGTTCTAGTGTCCTTTAGGATCTGTACGGCTATTATGTTTCCGCTACGTTTTCTTTGATATAGAGCCCTATATTTTAGGACTGTTGTACTCTTATTGTGTACGTTTCGTTCTTCAGCTATTTTAAAGTTTATAACTGTAGACTTATAAACTTTGTTCTTATTTCAGATGCCTCCACGACGTGCACGACGAGTTCCCAGAAATGCTACGCCCGAACCGCAGCCCGCTCCAGTTCAGGGCATGTTGAACGCCACTGAGGTTGCTGCTATAGTAGCCCAAGCGGTAAATGCAGCGATTGCCGTGATTCAGCAGGCACCACCTCAGGCGCCGGTTGCCGCGCCAGTACAGGTTAATGCATTCCCGTCTGCTTGGGAACGTGTACGTGACGCTTTTCAGAAAGCGCATCCACCAGAGTTTGCTGGAAGCTCAGATGTGGTTATCTCGAGCCAATGGAGGAAGGACATGCAGAGGCATTTGAGGATGCATGAGTGCACTGATGTTCAGAAACAGGTGCTAGCTACTTTCAAGCTAGTTGGATCTGCGCTGCAGTGGTGGGAGTCCATTACCACCGCGGAGGAGAGGGATACCCTCACCATTCAGGAGTTCTGGGTGCGGTTCGACCGCAAGTACTTTCCGTCCGCAGTTCATACAGAGATGAGGAGGAAGCTTATGAGTTTGAAGCAAGAGGGCAAGACAGTGGCCGAGTATGAGGCCGAGTTCACAAACCTGTTGAATATCGTTCCAGACGAGATTCCAACAGAGAAGAAGAAGATAGAGAAGTTCACTGATGGGTTGAATTGGAGGATCCGTCAGCATCTGCTAGGGAACCTATCGTTGGCCACGTATTCTGATGTGGTTAACGCTGCACTATTGCACTGCCAGGACCACCGTTTTCATATGGCCGAGGGCAAGCGGTCAGGGGAGTCTAGCCATCAGGGCAGGACCGGAGGACATGGTGCCAGCGGGGCACAATCGGGTCAGGGGCAGAGACAGACTGAGCAGGGCTCCCAGCAGGGGGATAACAAGAGGTTCCGGTCAGGGAACTACAGGCAGGGACAGGGAGGTTTCCGCCAGGGCCATCAGGGTCCAAACGGCCAGCAGGGCAGAATGGGCAGCAATTCCATCAGGGCCAGCAGGGCCAAGGGAGGAATGGTAACGGCCACCAGGGCCGGGGACAGCAGGGGCAGAGGGGAGGGAATTTCCCAGGGAAATGCTTTACTTGTGGCAAGACTGGCCATAAGAAGCAGGATTGTCCTGATAGGGGCAGGGCCCCACAGCAGCAGCAGCAGGGTGCTCGCCAGGACCCACAGAGACCTATGTTTCCTGCAGCTCTTCCTGCACCGCCACAGATGGCAGCATTGCCACCCATTCCAGCAGTCCCAGCTCAGCAGGGGCAACTACAGTATGGACGTGTCTACAACGTTCACCAGGCTGCAGTTCCACAGGCACCGCCCGCGATCGAGGGTACGTTTCCTATCCATGGCACTATGGGTCGGGTGTTATTTGATACGGGTGCTACACACTGTTTTATTGCTACACACTTCGCGAAAGCTTTAGGATTGTTAGCTACGGCAGAGAGCACAGTGACGTGTGTCGACTCACCATTGGGGAGTGGGTCGCTTATTTTCTTTATATGCCGGGGAGTCGGGGTAGAGGTTGGAGGTTTGGTATTGCCTGCAGACATGTTAGTGTTAGACATGCATGTTCACGATGTGATCATCGGTATGGATTGGCTCGTAGCATATAGGGCCATGATTGATTGCTTCAGCGGGAGCATTGTTTTTGCCATTCCAGGGCAAGAGATGTTTGTAGTGGCGATGCCTCGCCCAGAGGGAGGATCGACCGCTCATCTGTATTACATAGAGGAGGATACCTCTAAGGAGGTTGTTATTCCTTTAGATTCGATCCCGGTTGTCAGGGAGTATTCGGATGTGTTTCAGGAGATACCAGGCTTACCACCCAGTCGAGAGATAGACTTCGTTATTGATTTGCTACCGGGTACGAGACCTATAGCACGTGCACCGTACCGTATGGCTCCAGCTGAAATGCGAGAGCTACGGGATCAGATAGAGCAGCTGTTAGGGCAAGGCTTTATTCGTAGGAGTACCTCACCTTGGGGCGCTCCAGTCTTATTTGTTAAGAAGAGGGACGGTTCACTGAGGTTGTGTGTGGACTACCGAGAGTTGAATAAGGTCACGATACAGAATAAGTATCCGTTGCCTCGAATCGATGACTTATTCGACCAGTTGAGAGGAGCTTCTTTCTTCTCGAAGATTGACTTGAGGTCAGGTTACCATCAGTTGCGTATCAGGGAGGAGGATGTCTCGAAGACTGCGTTCTTGTCGAGATATGGTTCTTACGAGTTTCGGGTTATGCCTTTCGGCTTGACCAACGCTCCAGCAGTGTTTATGGACTTGATGAACAGAGTGTTCAGAGACTTCTTAGATCAGTTTGTCATTGTCTTCATTGATGATATTCTGGTTTACTCTCAGACAGAGGAGGAGCACGCCGAGCATTTGAGGCAAGTTTTGCAGACACTTCGTCAGAACGAGTTGTATGCAAAATATGAGAAGTGCGGGTTTTGGCTGAAGGAAGTACAGTTCTTGGGTCACATTATTTCCGATCAGGGAATATCTGTCGATCCGGGAAAGGTATCAGCGGTGAGGGAGTGGGGACAGCCCACTACACCAACGGAGATTCGTAGTTTCTTGGGTCTAGCAGGATACTACAGGAGATTTATTCGGGGTTTCTCAGAGATAGCAGGTCCTTTGACACATCTTACTCGTAAGGGTGTGCCATATATCTGGAGTGATGCCTGTCAGTTGGCATTCGATGAGTTGAAGGACAAATTGACCTCAGCACCTGTGTTAGCATTGCCGAGACCGGGAGTTGAGTATTTGGTTTACACCGATGCGTCTTTGCAAGGGCTTGGAGGTGTTTTGCAGCAGGAGAGACAGGCCATAGCTTATGCTTCCCGTAAGCTTAAGCCTCATGAGAAGAATTACCCCACACATGATTTGGAGTTGGCGGCAGTAGTATTTGCCTTACGGATTTGGAGGCACTATCTTTTGGGGGAGAAATTTCAGCTGTTCACGGACCACAAGTCACTACAGTATCTGTTCACGCAGAAGGAATTAAATATGCGGCAGCGTAGGTGGCTTGAATTTGTGAAAGACTACCAGTTCGACATACAGTACCACCCGGGTAAGGCTAACGTGGTAGCAGACGCGTTAAGCCGTAGGCCAGCAGACGAGGTGGCAGAGGTGTGGAAAGCAAAATGGAAGGAATTGGGACACCAGGATGCAGTGGCCCGATCTTTCATGTCTGTGATGACCGTTACACCGCGGATTGTCACGAAGGTTGTACGGGCACAGGCAAATGATTCGTTCTGTCAGGAGCAGATAGTTCGATTACTCGCTGAGGGAGCTGAATCCTATACCGTTAGCTCAGACGGGGGATTACGCTTCAATGGGAGATTGGTCGTTCCGGAAGGAGAGGAATTGCGACACGATGTTATGGCAGAGTCGCACGGCTCACGGTTCGCGGTACATCCCGGAGGGGACAAAATGTACCAAGACATGAGACGGCAGTATTGGTGGAGCGGTATGAAGAAAGATATCGCTGAATTTGTCTCGAAATGCGCCACTTGTCAGCTTGTAAAAGTGGATCATCAGAGACCGGCAGGATTGCTACAGCCGTTGGAGGTTCCGGTATGGATGTGGGAGAGCATATCCATGGATTTTGTCACGGGGTTGCCTACGTCGCAGAGGGGTCACGACTCCGTTTGGGTAATGGTGGACAGGTTGTCCAAGGTCGCTCACTTTTTACCCGTTAGGACTGATTACACTGCGGGACAGTATGCCCAGCTCTTCATTTCAGAGATTGTGAGACTTCACGGTGTGCCCCTGAATATCGTGTCTGACAGAGACAAGATATTTGTTTCGCGGTTTTGGGAAAGTTTTCAGGAGGCCATGGGCACGGAATTGCGGTTGAGTACGGCTTATCACCCGCAGACCGATGGGCAAACAGAGCGCACCAACCAGATGTTGGAGGACATGCTACGCATGTGCATTATTGACTTCGGGGGTGGATGGGAGCAGTACCTTCCACTGGTGGAGTTTGCTTACAACAACTCCTATCAGTTCACGATTGGCATGGCTCCGTTTGAGGCATTATACGGCAGGCCTTGTCGTTCCCCAGCATGTTGGTTGGAGGTGGGGGACAACAAACTACTTGGGCCAGAAGTGATCCAGGATACTTCGGCAAGGATTGAGTTGATTCGAAGTCGCATTCGGGTAGCTCAAGACAGGCAGAAGAGTTATGCTGATGCAAAGAGGTTTTTCAGGGAGTTCCAAGTGGGGGACCAGGTTTTGCTCAGGGTATCTCCTATGAAGGGGGTTATGCGTTTCGGGAAGAAGGGGAAGTTGGCACCGAGGTATGTGGGGCCGTTTCCTATTATTGAGCGGATAGGACCGGTTGCGTATAGACTCGGGTTACCGGAGCATTTGCATCGGATTCATGACGTGTTCCATATTTCCTCGCTGAGGAAATACCTTAGGGATGATTTGGCTCATTCTCACATTGTTGTGGAGGACATCGATCTCCAGCCGGATAGCTCTTATGAGGAAGGGCCGATTGCTATTTTGGACCGAAGCGAGAGGAAACTGCGGTCAAAGATAGTCCCGTTAGTGCGTGTTCAGTGGCGACATCACAATGTCGAGGAGTCCACATGGGAGCGCGAGGATGAGATGCGCGAACGTTATCCAGAGCTGTTTTTAGCAGGTACTTTCTAGTTTCGAATTTCGGGACGAAATTCAGTTATTAGGGGGGAAGTATGTAATACCCCGTACTTTTGGCTATATTTATTTTTGGGATTAATTAATTAAATTGCGTATTTATTGGAAATTAATCCGGGTTATAAATACTAATGTGATACGAGTTAGTATTTGATTATGTGCATATATGATTATATATGAACTTGGAATTTGAAAATTTGTCGTGGGATTTATATACGGCATTTTAGAAATTTTGTTGAGACGCGTGGGACCGCCGCGTCACGGTATATTATTTTATTAATAAAAGTGAATTTAAAATCTATAACCCATATGGTCGTTTTGAGTGCGCCAACGCGTCCGGAAGGGTCGAGATAGTCAGAAAACACTAGCCGGGGGTATAGTTTGGGTTCCGGGGTATTTTTAGGCCATCCCGGCACCATAAAGGGTATTTTAGTAATTTGGTATTTTTGGGTAATTAAAAGTGACGAAAAATGGAGAGTTATAATCTGATAAGGATTGACCCAACCAACCCTTATTAACCCAACAAGCTACGGAGGTTTATTATATTAGGTTTTCATAAGTTTCCTTCAAACCAAACCCTAGCCACCTTGAGCCACCATTGAAGGAGAGCTTGGAGAAGGAGAGAGATAGAGGAAATCTGCAGAAAGAGATTACAAATCAACACCAAATCCGAAATCAAACCAAGGCAAGTGATTTATTCCATTTAAATTTCAGAGAATGCTTCTTCCATGTTAGATTATTCATAAATTTTGTATGTTCTTGGAAGATAATGAAAAACCCATAAGATTGGAGTTATTAGTTTAAATTTTGGGATATAGATTGCATGTAGAATAGTTGATGACGATTAATCTGATGTTAATACATGATTGGGTGAAAGAAAAACGAATTAAATTCTGGGATTTGATGATGATATTATGTTAGGGTTCATGTTCTTGAGAAAATCTGGAAAACTAGGTTTTTTATGAAGATTGATCCATATGTAGCCTTTAGATGTTGAATTATTGATTTATGGACGTTAGTAATACTGTAGGATTGTTATATGGCATTACTATGACGTTATATCTGAGAATCATACGTTAGAAATTGGTTTTGGGATGAATTAAAATCTGCAAAACGAAGCAGTCCGTAGCCATACCTGTTCGATCGATCGATCGACATTCATCAGTCGATCGATCGACTAGATCGATCGAGCGACATTCATAGGTCGATCGATCGACCTTCCCAGAATGAGTAAAATTTTCCTTAATTTGATTTTTATGGTGGAAACCCTCGGAGAAAATGTTTGGAGAACTTATGAATACCCTCACCCTTAGGGAAGACCAGTAGGTGTGATTATTATAGTGGACTTTAATTAGAATGCAATTCGAGGAATTATTCTAGATTAATGAAATTCGTTAGTGAGGTAACGTTTGGGTTAATAGTGTAAAATTGTGTAATTTGATGAAATAAGGTTTAGGGCAGAAGTAAAGACCTTAAGAATAAAGATGTTACATTTGGGAATAATCGGAACTTAATAGTCTATTTAAGATAGATTTTAAGGATAAGGGATTACGGCGTGAGACGTGTCGGCAAGTTAACCTTATATTAACGGGAGACTTGAAATATATAAATTTGGAATAATGGTATAATGATGTAGAAAATACCTTATTAATATGATAATATCTAAGATGTGTGAATGCTTAGTATATAGTTTATGTGTATAACATACCTACCATACTTGCTATCACGGGGGAGGTTTGCGTTCGCTTAGGACCCTCTAATCCTTGTGTGTCTACGGGGGGGATTTAGACTGGTACCTTGATGAACATAGATCATAGAAGGACTTATTGTGATATTAATAAGTCTGCATGACCATGGGAGCGTAGGTATGTGCGTGACCCATGAGATGGTGACTGTGTTCGCCTCCATTATTTGTGATGTTGTTATCGGTAAACTATTCCTGAGAGATTCGGAATATGTAATCCTTATGTACGTGATGTACCGGGATAGATAGCAGAGTATGTGTGCACTACAGCTTAGATTGCGGGGTGCTTGTATTGTATATTTATGATGTGAATAATATACATTAAATTAATGGAAAACCTTCATGTTAATATGGTGAATATAATTACGGTAATGTTCCGAGACTGTTAATGAGTTAACTGATACTTATATCAATGGTATATTTAGTAACTGAGTTTACGTTAAACCTCTATTTAATTACGAGCGTAGTTATAATAAATGGAACCTAGTAATATGGGTAGAACCTTTGGCAGTCTAGCTAGTTATGTCGTCAGTTAGCTAGTAGTATGGGTCGTTATAGATGGGTAATTACGTTAGGAGTGCACAGTTAGTCGAGAGGTGAGAATTTAATGTGAGTGCACGTCCTAACATGTACTTTGCATTTAATGTTTTAAATGTTTTTAAAGCACTTGCAGGTTTTTAAAATATAACACTTTCGGGCTCTGACCCATTTGCTTTCAAATATATTTTCTTGTAAAACCATTTTAGGTGCCCAGCCACAAGGACACCAAGCTTAGGATTCTCATTCAGGTGACGAGCTGTAGCTGTTTGTGGAAGCTACAGGGATTTGCATGTAGACGCTTCTCTCGTTTGGATTCCAGTCTCAGCATTTATCAGTTGTAGGGCATGTTGCCCAATTCTATTAGACATTTTTACATTTCAGTTTTCAGACTCTAGCATGTATTGCTCAGCATTCAGTTTTAGTTATTTATTTCAGTTTACTTATCAGTTGTGGGATTTGTATTGAGGAGTTTTTCCTCCAGGTTTTATTACATATTGTGATGGTTTTCATTCTTTTTCAGTATGGTGAATGGTGTTATTTAGTTATTCATTACTCTTGTTGCATGTTAATCAGATTTAATAAAATTTGGCACTTACTTTTTAAATACTAGGTGGTTAGTAATAATAAAATGTTTTCGACAGTGATGCTATTAACTGAGCCAACTTGGCATTTTGAATTAATTTTATAAAGGAGTAGCTACCCGGTGTTTAATTAGTCGGGGTGTCACACTTTGTTTCTTTAAAATGATATACTTGATTTGATAGATTTTATTTTCAACACTCCAATTAATTTGTCTTAGACGATTAAGACTGTGCGCATTAACTATTTGATAAAATGTTCAGAAAGAAGATTCAAAACGTTTAGTATTGACATTTTTCAAACATTTTAGATGTACTTATTTTTCCCTGTAATACACTTTAGTATTGACATTTTGCCAACAATTCTTTTTTGGGAAGAAACTTTACTCTGTTTCACATCACTATTATGGAGAGAACTTGAATATGGAAGATCGTATACCAAATTTTGCCATATTCCTTCCAAAGTCTGATTCTAAAATAAGCCAAGAAGTTCTAGGTAGGTAGTAGGAGGTCTTCAGGGGCCACAACATTTTATCCAGTAGTCTTTGAAGAAGTAATAATGTTGCTATGTTTGGTTGATGAATTTTTCAATAAGATTTTGAATGTTCGACCTATTAGAAAACAATTCTCTACATCAATGTACTTTACATAAGTATTTGTGATTTAGAACAAATTTTTTAAATTTATTTTCTTTTTTAATAGTCACTGTATTTTTTTTTTAATCGGCCAGATTCATAAAGTTGGTACAAAATGAAAATTGATATCACAAAAGAATGTGAGTAAATGGTCACTTACAAATTACTTTTATGTGTTAGCCATATATTTTGAATTTACAAGAAAGTTAGCATAGCTTACAGTTTCTTATTTCAACTATTTTGTTTTTATAAAAACATAAATTAATACAAAAAGCTCAAATGGTTCTTGATTTTCAAAACATTGAATATTTACCACATTTACATTTTAACTATGCTTTAAGTACTAATGTAGGTTGTGTTCTATTTTACTGTACAATATGCTTGGAAGAACTGTATTCCAAATCCTACCACCCCTATAACTACTACTGCAGTTTTTATTTTGTTTCACTATGCAGTACGCACTATTATTTCTCTATGTATTATTGGTGTGGGTTTGGATGAATTTGTTGTTACATTTTTTTCTCTTTCATGAATCATTAAAGTTGAAATTTATATCAGATCTTGCTGCTCCTTTCAGCATCTCTTTAAATTAGAATTCGGCAATCTTTGAATGTAACCTAAGAAAAAACGATAAACATGTGACAGGGGACTATTTTATGTCTCTTAGTGTTGAACATTGGTTTTTTAATGGAATTTCAAAATGTTATGGATAGTGTACAAGTAGCTATGACTTCAGTACTCACTCCATGGCCAAACTAGACTTCTCATTAAAAAGATGTTGTTAAAATATAATAGTTTTATCCACTGCTTTATTTATTTTAAATAAGTGGGTGTGGTTTGTTGTGTATTATACAATTTAGTTGTCCTTTGATAATTCTTTCTTAAATAAAATGGACAAAATATTATTTGTGGAATCGCCTCCAGATGCACTACAAAAAAAATGGAACCTTTTGAGACGGTTAAAATTTGTGTCTCTAAAACTAACCTTTTGAGACGGCTAAAATTAACCGTCTTAAAAATTACTTTTTTAAGACAACTTTTGTTACCTGTCTGAAAAAGTACTATCAAAAGAGACGGAAAATTTGTAGCTGTCTCAAAAACTATACCTTATGAGACGGCTAAAAGAAATTTTGGTTCCCTCCACTAAAGATTTAATCTCCCGCTTATTCTATCACCCAAAGAGCCAAAATAAACTAAAGAACCAAAAAGACCAAGCCGTTTTCTCCTTCTTTTCACCTGCACCTTCGTCGCCCAAGACCTAGCCCTAGCCGCACTAGCCCAATCCATCGCTCATGTCACTGATTAATTATATTAGAAATTTTTACTCAGGTATTGTTTATTTTTTTGTTTATCTTTTATGCCATTCTTGTATGTTAAAGGGTTTATGTTCTTAATTGAATTTCTTGGAAGATTGCTTTAGAAGGGGCGAGTAGTGCCATACTGATTTAATCAGTGGGCTAATTACTAATTTTATCAAATCAGTGGATATACCGTTGGTTTTAGCAATTTCATTTCAGTTATGTGTTTAATAGTTGAGATTTAATTTATTCTATTTGTGTTTCCACTGCTGCAATCAATAATACATGGTTGACGTTAAAATTTGTAATATGATTTTTGGATGATGCAGGAAGACAAACTAAATGATTTGATCGGCTGAGCTAATCTAGTTCCGGACATTCAAGTTATACTATCGTCAAATTGATACGGATAAAGGTAATTTTAATTCTTGGTCATTGATTAATAATATTATTAGTTTTTGTACTCGATTGGTTTGTAGTGGTGATAGGAGGTTGAGGGTGAGCCAATTAAAACCCGGATTGTCAACTGGTTGTTGTAGTATAGTTTTAAGATTAATTTATGAAAATATTTGTATACTTGATTGTGTGAATTTTAGTTAGAATTATTTATATATTTGTTTGTGTTAATTAATTCATGTCCATTGCAAGAGTTAATGCCATTAATTTAATTTACTATTCAATTATGATTTTCTTTTGTAATTTATGTGATGGACCCAAATTAATTCAAACATGCATCACCGTTATAAATATCATCAATGTTATCAAAGTATCTCATGGGAAACTATGAAGCACGGACACGGATACGGGTGTCTTGTCCGACACGACAGGGACATAACGACACATCAAAGTTATAAAATAACGACACGACATAGCAAAGACATGACGATATATAAATATATTTTTATACCTGTATATATACATATACATACTTTCATCTACTTTGCATTTCAAAAACAAAAATCAGTTGTGAAACTAATTTATTAAAATTAACATGGTTTAATATTTCATAATGACAATTAAATCGTAAGTCAAAGATATGCATTTAAATTAAGCAAGATAATAATCTTTTTACTTTTTCTTCTTATTATTCATACATCCTTGAAGATTTAATTTTACAAGATGACACTAGAATTTCTTAGTGTTCTTTAATTTTGGCACCCTGTCGTGTCCACAAAATGTCTAGGCCGTGTTCGTTAAGTGTCTGATATTTTTTTAAATGCCCAACCAAATCTGACAACTAGTGTTAGCGTGTCCGACACGGGTACGTCACCTTCGGAGAAGTGTCTGTGCTTCTTAGGTGGGAAATGTCCATTCTCTCATTGAACTCGATTTTTTAAATATACTAGTATACGTTTGTTTTGGGTGGCGACAAATATAAATGAAGTGGCATGGAAAGAGTCACGAATAACTTCAAAGGTATTAAAGTAACCTGAGAGAAGGATCGCGTCCTCACCGGGATCCTGGTTACTGAAATTAACTAGTATATGCGCTTGAAAATGAGATTTAGGAGCCAAAAAATAAAAATAGGAACTTGGTGGCATAATAAGAGACACGAACACCCCCAGAGGAATTAATGTATCCTGTGGGAAGAGATGGTTTCATCATTGGATATCTAGTTTCCGAAATTATCTCGCTTTTGTATGTTCTTTTGGGTGTTAAAAATGGGTTTCTGGAGTCGAAAACTCAAAACATTAATCAAGCATCCTTAAAAGAGGCACAGACACCCCAAGACGGACAAAAGGAACATGTGAGACGTGCCCGTTTCCTAATCGAACTCCAGTTCCCGAGATTGACTAGTATACGCTCATTTTGAGGTATAAAATGGACTTTAGGGTGCGAAAACTCAAAACATCAATCAAGTGGCACTGAGAGAGGCACGGAGACCCCCAAAGGTATGGAAGTAATTTGTGGGAAGTGTTTGTGTTCTCATCGGACTCCTGGTTTTCGAAATTGACTAGTAGATTATTATTTTGGGGTTATAAGTTGATTTTGGGGGTGAAAAGCGAAGTGGCTCAGAAAGAGGCACGAATAGCTTGGAAAGAGGCAGCGAAGTGGCTCGGAAAGAAGCAAAAACAATAGTGAGATTATTAATCTAAGTATGATTTATTAACTACGAGTCACATTAGTGTCACAAGACGAGCATAAGTTGGTACTCAAGAATATCAACGACAAAGTGTCAAAATGAATACACTTTGTATACGTATTGAATATCAAAATTGCCCACAACTAGTATAATAATATATTGTGATTCAGTAAAAGATGTGGGATCTATAATGACTTTGTTGCATTGCCTTTCGGATGTTGCCAAATATTTCTTATAATAACAATGGAAGTACAACAAGAAAGTTCTTAATTTGCACAAGGCTTTTTATTTAATATTTGGTCTACACGTGTTCGTTTGTTCCATTTCGTTGCAATCTTTTACTAGTCTAAATGCGGTTGTAGTTTCACACATATTGAATGAATGTGTTTACATTTATGTACCTTTTGTGCAATTGTTGATCGCTACAATAATATTCCAATAGTTCCATCGTACCTATGAATCTATCTGGGCCATGAGCCCCATCACCATTTATGTCTTTAAAACATTGAAATATGTCTTCTACATTAGGCATGAGAGTTAACTTTTTCATCCCCTCGGTTTTAGTGATGTAAGGACATTTTTGTCATGTCCGTTATCTTACAGTTTTGTATGTCGTACGCCGTTACATTTGGCACGTTTCTACATGATCACATATGACGGCCTCAATCCGAATTCTAGGAATCAAGCATCCTGCATCTCCATCATGTGTTTTACATCAGCCTCAATGACTTCACGTTCCATGCTTTTAGGGACTATATGCTAGTGGTACGCAAGAGAAGTCAAAACAGTGAAAGAAGGCTCGATATGAAAGTTCAAGGGCAATTCGGTAATTGTACATCCACCATCCGGAGGATAGGTCAACTGGAAAGTTGAAGAGCTTGCCGCAACAAAGATACTGGAAGAAACGGCATCTCATTCCGAGCTACGGTGAAGAAGATATGGCCCTTTGAAGATGGAGAGATTTCCTTGAAGGAATCTGGTTCCTGAGGACCGGACCGATCCGGACCAGATAAAAGAACCGATCCGGTTCACCGGACCGATCCGGATAAAGGGACCGGACCGATCCGATTGCTGAAGCTAAGTCCAGTACACCCGGATCCATAGCGAACCGATGAAGACAAAAGTTCCGGACCGATCCGATGCCAACTAGACCGATCCGGTTTCAGAAAAAGAACCGATCCGACTTACCCGGACCGATCCGCCTAATCGACCGGACCGATCCGGCGAGGATAATCACTGCCACAGTTGGTTTTCTTAAGACTTATACACGATTTTCAGAGCATATCAACCCTAAAGTCTTCACCTATTGAGTCCTATGATTCTAGGTTTTTAGATTCACACATCTTCCGTATTTTTGTGAATCAAATTTGGTAACCCAAAGAACACCATTGATGTTGTTCAACCCTTTGTGAAGTGGACCGTTTCTTCCTCTTCATTGCAGCCCTACTGGACAGGGATAGTTCCAGCCGCAAGCCCTACTGGAAAGGGATTTTCTTCCAGCCGCGACTACAGAATCCGATACCCGAGGGTAATTCTTAGTCAACCTGTATTTCATTGTAATCCGATTGTAAACCGTTTTTTACAAATTATAGTGATATACAAATGGTTTTGCCCCTGTGGGGGATTTTTCCTGAAACTTTGTGTGTTGAATAATTCTTGCATGATTTCATATTGTTTCAATCACACCTAGTTGCATGCTTAGGGTTAATTTGGGTTAAAAGGCATTTATTATATTGTTTCCTTATTTGAACGCAAGCGCCAACTCTTTCAAATTGGTATCAGAGCAGGTTACGCTAATCTATCGCGTATTCCTTTTCCGCAAAATTTTTCTAAAGATATCAATTTTTGAAATAAATTGATTTTTGAAAAGAGCGTGTTCAAATGGAGAAGTCATATTATAAAATGCCTATTTTTGACGGGTCGAATTATGCCTATTGGAAAGCCCGCATGAGGTCGGCTTTAAAAGCCATTGATGAACGTGTCTGGATTTTGGTTGAACGAGGATGGACTCCTCCAACCGTGACTGTTGATAATGTGACCAACTTGAAACCTGACATCACTTGGACTGATGATGAATTTAAATGGTCATCTTTTAACTCTAAGGGTCTAAGTGCTATTTCTGGGTCTGTCACTCCTGATGAGTTCAAACGCATAATGACGTGCACCACGTCAAAAGAAGCATGGGATATTTTGCAACTTACCCATGAAGGAACAAATGCTGTTAAAGAGTCAAAATTGCAAAATTTAACAACTCAATTTGAAACCATCACCATGCATGAAAATGAATGTTTTGATGAATTTTATGCTAGGCTTTCTGACATTGTTAATACTAGCTATAATCTTGGTGAACATATTCCAAATGCTAGGGTTGTTAAAAAGATTCTTCGTTCCCTTCCTAAGCGTTTTATACCTAAAGTCACTGTGCTAAATTCATTGGGTAATTTAAATACTCTAAAATTGGAAGAACTGGTAGGAGATTTACAAACTTATGAAATAGACATGTTTCCCAAATCTGCCAAGCCAAAAGATAAGGGAATTGCCCTTAAAGCCCAAGAGAGAAAAAGTGAGGGGTCGGCAAGAAAGAGAGTCGAGTCATCTAGAAAGATAGAAACTTCTGATTCTGAATGTGAGTTTGACTTAGATGATTTGGCATTATTTGCTAAAAACTTCAAGAAAATTCTGAAATTTAAAAAAGGTGGAAATTTCAAAGATAAAAAGAATTTTCAGAAAAATAAGTTTGAAAAGAAAGATTTCAAAGAACCCCCTAAAGACAGTGAGAGGTGTTTTGAGTGCGACGGTAAGGGACACAGAGCGTCTGAGTGTGCCACTCGTCTGAATAGGGAAAAGGGTAAAGCTGTCCTAAACGCTACCCTTAGTGACGACAGTGAGGTCGAGTCGGTGGACTCGGGCGATGAGTCACCGCATGAGCGTAACTTCACCGCGTTCATGGCTAGTCATGTGAGTACTCCTAGTGCATCTCACGACGATGAGGATGCTACTTCACAGGGACACCTCGACAGCGAGAGCGAAGAGAGTGAGGGAGAGGAGGAAGGTAGTGAGGACGAGAGTAGCCTTCAACGCGCCTACGCCGAGTTATATGATGAGTCTTTCAAAACTAAAAAACGTAACAAGGCGTTAGTTCTTAGGATCACCGCGTTAGAAGAAGAGTTAGGAAAGATGAGAGAGAGAGAGTCCTCCACCTGCACCGCCATGAGAGAGAAAGAGTCTGCCTGGGTTAGTAAAGAGAATTTGCTTAAAGAGAGAGAGAGCAGTTTTGAGAAAGAGAAAGCGGACTTGACTAAACAAGTGGCTAGTCTTACGAGTGAGCTCCATTCCTCCCTGGAGACTCGAAAGAAACTTGAATCCCTTGTTGCTCAGCTTACTCATGACGTTGAGAGAGCTAGGAAAGTCAAGGTACAAATCGAGGACAGATCTGGGAAGATGGGAAAGATGCTCCTCGGTCCCGCTTTAGGTTTTGGTGACCGGCAAGGAATAGGTTTTGATGGTGCCTCCACGTCCCAAATTGCACCCGGACCAATTCCTGAGTTTACTACGACTCCTTATGGCCGTCATAAAAAACCAAGAAGAAGAGTTCGACCAAGAAAAGCAAACCAAGGTTCTCCTAATATTGTGCCCTTTTGCTCCCATTGCAAAAGAAATGGACACCTTAGGGATGATTGCTATAAGTTGGGTCGGACACGACGTACGGTTGCTCCACCACTTCAGACTGATGAGTTTGCCAGTCTGAGAGAGCGTGTTGAGTTTCTAGCCGCCACATCACAGAGCTTGATGGAGGAATTCCGACGGATGACCTTACCATCAATGAATGCGCCCCGCATTCCGGCTAAAACCAACAACAACAAGGGAATACTAAAAGGTACCTACTCTTGGGTTCCTAAGAAAGAGAAAAAGGCCCTTGTTGTCCATGTCGCTCTCAAAGCCCATAATACCTCACAGTGGTATTTTGACAGTGGTTGCTCCAGACATATGACAGGTGATACCTCATATTTTACCCATCTTGAGGATTATAATGATGGGAGAGTCACCTTTGGAGATGGTAGCAAATCTAGCATAGTAGGACGAGGTACAGTAGAGTTACCAGGATTTCCAAAGCTAGAGAACGTGCTGTACGTCAAAGGTTTGAAAGCAAACCTTATTAGCATCAGCCAGCTGTGCGACGATGACTTTGCAGTGAAGTTTGACCGGAAAATTTGTAAGGTCTATGATCAAGCCGGTAAACTATTAGTGCAAGGGGTGAGGACAGAAGATAACTGTTATGGGACTGAGCCTAAATCCTCACTTGTCTGCAACAGCGCCACGATCACTCATATGGATCTGTGGCACCAACGTCTAGGTCACATGAACGTTAGAGACTTATCTCGTTTAGTCAAAAAGGACCTAGTACGTGGCTTACCATCACTTGGAAAGCCAACTTCCACGATCTGTGGACCCTGTCAGTTGGGAAAGCAAATCCGTAGCCCACATAGGAAGTTGAATTCCATTACCACCTCACGTGCTCTTGAGTTAATTCACATGGATCTTATGGGTCCTACTCGCACAGAGAGTCTAGGTGGTAAGAGATACATTCTCGTGATGGTGGACGATTTCTCTAGATACTCTATTGTCGGTTTTCTAAGAGAGAAATCAGATGCTGTTGAATTCCTAACGACCAAGTGCCGTGTCCTGCAAAATCAACACGGGGTCACTATTAACAGAATACGTAGTGACAACGGCACTGAATTTAAGGAAGCAAAGGTGGATTTGTACTGTGATAGCCTTGGGATCAAACATGAGTTCTCTGCTGTGAGAACTCCTCAGCAAAATGGGATTGTTGAGAGGAAAAATAGAACGATCCAAGAGATGGCTAGATCTATGCTTCTAGGTCGTAAAGTTTCTAGGAGATTTTGGGCAGAGGCAGTGTCTACTGCATGCCACACGGTGAATAGGGTCTATCTGCGTCCACACACACTTAAGACGCCTTATGAATTGTGGACAGGCAAGAAACCCAACCTAGCATATTTCCGTGTTTTTGGGAGTAAATGCTACATCCTACGGGATAGAGAGCAATTAGGAAAGTTCGACTCCCGAAGCGACGAGGGAATACTGCTAGGATATTCATCGGACAGTAGAGCGTACCGGGTTTTTAACCTGAAGAGCTCTAAGGTTATGGAATCAATAAACGTCACTGTGCAAGATGACGAACCTCCGACGATTATTGATCCCAACCTTCAGTGTGAGGATGAGGACTGTTCTGACAGTAATTTACCTGTTCCTCTCTCACACTCTGTGGACCCTACTCCTGTGTTAGGGGACACACCTGCTTGGGTTCGCAAGAGTCATGACCCCTCTGCCATTGTTGGTGATCCCACTCTAGGGGTCAAGACTCGTGCTCAGCTAGAGAACGTTGTTAGCCATCTTTGCTACACGTCCAAAGTCGAGCCCAAGAATCACAAGGAAGCACTCAAAGATGAACACTGGATATCTGCTATGCAGGATGAGTTGCTTCAGTTTAAGAAGAACAATGTCTGGGAACTTGTCCCCCGACCTAGTGATACTAATGTTATTGGTACCCGGTGGATTTTCAAGAATAAAATGGATGAAAATGGTACCATAATCAGAAATAAGGCTAGGTTGGTCGCTCAAGGCTACACACAGATAGAGGGTGTAGACTTTGGAGAGACATTTGCTCCTGTTGCGAGGCTTGAGTCCGTCCGCTTACTACTCGCCATCGCATGTCATCTGCACTTCAAGGTATATCAGATGGATGTCAAGAGTGCCTTTCTGAATGGCATTCTACAGGAAGAGGTTTATGTGGAACAACCAAAAGGGTTTGAAGACCCTAAGCACCCTGAACACGTCTACTATCTGAGGAAAGCCTTGTATGGTTTGAAGCAAGCACCCCGTGCTTGGTACGAGAGGCTTACTTCCTATCTCTTAGCCCGTGGCTTCAAGAGAGGGGGAGTTGATATGACGTTGTTCGTCAGGAGAGATGACGGTGCTATCTTGGTTGCCCAAGTCTATGTGGACGACATAGTCTTTGGATCCACATGCTCCCAGCATGCTCACCACTTTGAGGAGGAGATGAAAAGTGAGTTTGAGATGAGCATGGTAGGTGAGCTTACATTCTTCCTTGGTCTCCAGGTTCGTCAGCTAGAGGATGGGATGTTCATCTCCCAATCCAAGTATGCTAGAGACCTAGTAAAGAAATTTGGTTTAGACTCCGCTAAGCATGCTCGTACACCTATGAGTACCACTACCAAGCTTAGTAAGGACACTTCAGGCAAGGACGTAGAGCAAACCTTGTATCGGAGTATGATAGGCAGTCTTCTCTACTTGACTGCTAGTCGTCCCGACATTGCCTTTAGTGTTGGAGTCTGTGCGCGTTATCAGGCGTCTCCCAAAGAGTCACACTTACTCGCTCTAAAACGTATTATCAAATACGTGAGTGGGACTCTCTCATACGGTATCTGGTATTCCTTTGATACCGATGACCGTTTGTCCGCCTATTCGGATGCCGATTGGGCTGGGGACGTAGATGGTTGTAGGAGCACTTCTGGTGGGTGTTTCTACTTTGGTTCTGCTCTTGTCTCTTGGTTGAGCAAGAAGCAAAACTCCATCTCTTTGTCCACTGCGGAGGCTGAGTACATCGCCGCCGGGAGTTGTTGCACGCAACTCATGTGGATGAAGCAAATGTTGGAGGATTATGGGATTTCACAGGACACCATGACCATTTCCTGTGATAACACGAGCGCGATACACATATCCCGCAATCCTGTCCAACATTCGCGCACAAAGCACATCAGGTTACGCGAGCACTTTATACGTCAGTTAGTTGAAGAGAAAGTCGTAACCCTGAGTTTTGTTCCTACCGACCGTCAGTTAGCCGATATTTTCACGAAACCTTTAGATGCCCTTAGATTTGAGAGTCTTAGGAAGTCTTTGGGGATTTGCACTGTTGACTGAGGGGTTGGTCTATGTCTAGAATAGGATGCTTCTTCATGGTCATATCATATGCTTCCTATTGCTAGTCTGTTTATATGTACCATAGCTTTGTTGTACAACTTTTATGTATTTGTTTCTTATTCTTAGAAAAATACAAAAAGATTTTTTTAAAAATTTTGAGAAAAGCACAAAAAGATTTTATTTTGATAAAATTTTTTGAAAAATTCAAAAAGAGTTAAGCATCTTTTATGGATGAGCATGTAAGTTAGCCAAGTCACAACTTCATTCCATATATCCATGTGACTGTTTGATAGAGATTTGAGAGGCTACATCATTTCATCCATGTGCTTTACATTGATTGGAGTCCTTGAGATGTAATTAGTGATATTTCCTACATGCTTGACTCCTATATCCTTTTTTTGCACACATGCACGGCTATATTTGATTGTTGCACTTGTCAATCTCATGTTGGCTTGAGTGTTTCCATCTCAATCCTGTCTATACAATGTATAAAATGCGATAAAACTTGACAAGATTGGATTGCATGTAAAAACCGTTTGGTGAGACTGTGCGCATATTTTCATAACGGGGAGGGGCTGCGAAAGTTGATTCTTATCCTTTGCGCAAAAGCCACCGTTAAAAAGGCCCTAAAAAATGGAGGAATTTTAATATCCGAGGTCCTAAGAGGTTAAAAGAGCCCGAAAAAATTGTTAAGGCAATCAAAAGCAATACATGCCAAATATGGGCCATTTAGGTTTTCACCACCAATTCTCCAAAGTTTGAGAATTTAGTATACCTCTATTCAAAATATAAATCTGAGGGAGTTTGGAGATTGAAAAACGGGTTTGAACTTCCTTGAAAGTCCTGAAAACGCATGAAAATCATTTTGGACGTTATTGGTGTAGAAATCACTTTGAGCTTTGATTTGTAGATTTGATAGTCAATGTCATATATTTCCAATCTTTTACACCAAAGGAAGCATTTGAGTTCATTCGTTAGGAATATCCAATATTCATCGTGCACATATGTCATGTTTGTATGCTTTGATTTTCCTATTGAATTTTGATCACACCCATTCTTTTACGCTATCACCGACTTGGTTGTTTTATGTTCATTCATGGTGTGATTTTATGCCTTGTGACATCCCGGTACTTGATTGCTTGATTTATTTCTCTCATTTGTCTATTTGGGGACATCATAAAAAGGGGGAGAATGAATTATCTGATTATGGGGGAGTTTTTGAAATTCTGAGAATATCATCTTACATTGATATATATGCTTATGTTTATCTCATTTCAAAACTCGATACGTCACTTGGTATTTTGCTTTATCTCATGTGTGTAGGTACTATCTTGATGATCTCTGAATTGCACACCCTGATGAGAAAAGCTTTGAGATTCCTGAAGATTTGAAGAACAAACGATGTAATCTTATTCATATGTATCTTTCCAGTTTTGGGTTCATGGAAGGGTAGATTTGTATAGGCAGTTGTGAATTGATAATTCGGATTTTTTATGTATGTACCAGCATAGACATAGGGGGAGATTTGTAAGGACATTTTTGTCATGTCCGTTATCTTACAGTTTTGTATGTCGTACGCCGTTACATTTGGCACGTTTCTACATGATCACATATGACGGCCTCAATCCGAATTCTAGGAATCAAGCATCCTGCATCTCCATCATGTGTTTTACATCAGCCTCAATGACTTCACGTTCCATGCTTTTAGGGACTATATGCTAGTGGTACGCAAGAGAAGTCAAAACAGTGAAAGAAGGCTCGATATGAAAGTTCAAGGGCAATTCGGTAATTGTACATCCACCATCCGGAGGATAGGTCAACTGGAAAGTTGAAGAGCTTGCCGCAACAAAGATACTGGAAGAAACGGCATCTCATTCCGAGCTACGGTGAAGAAGATATAGCCCTTTGAAGATGGAGAGATTTCCTTGAAGGAATCTGGTTCCTGAGGACCGGACCGATCCGGTTCACCGGACCGATCCGGATAAAGGGACCGGACCGATCCGATTGCTGAAGCTAAGTCCAGTACACCCGGATCCATAGCGAACCGATGAAGACAAAAGTTCCGGACCGATCCGATGCCAACCAGACCGATCCGGTTTCAGAAAAAGAACCGATCCGACTTACCCGGACCGATCCGCCTAATCGACCGGACCGATCCGGCGAGGATAATCACTGCCAGATCGTGCAGCCGATTTTGAAGGGTTTCGATCCCTTATTTAAACCACGATCAGCAGTTGGTTTTCTTAAGACTTATACACGATTTTCAGAGCATATCAACCCTAAAGTCTTCACCTATTGAGTCCTATGATTCTAGGTTTTTAGATTCACACATCTTCCGTATTTTTGTGAATCAAATTTGGTAACCCAAAGAACACCATTGATGTTGTTCAACCCTTTGTGAAGTGGACCGTTTCTTCCTCTTCATTGCAGCCCTACTGGACAGGGATAGTTCCAGCCGCAAGCCCTACTGGAAAGGGATTTTCTTCCAGCCGCGACTACAGAATCCGATACCCGAGGGTAATTCTTAGTCAACCTGTATTTCATTGTAATCCGATTGTAAACCGTTTTTTTCAAATTATAGTGATATACAAATGGTTTTGCCCCTGTGGGGGATTTTTCCTGAAACTTTGTGTGTTGAATAATTCTTGCATGATTTCATATTGTTTCAATCACACCTAGTTGCATGCTTAGGGTTAATTTGGGTTAAAAGGCATTTATTATATTGTTTCCTTATTTGAACGCAAGCGCCAACTCTTTCAAGTGATTTTGAGTCTAAGTAGGCTTCTTCATTGTTCTTGGTCCCAGTGTCTTTTTACATTCAGTAAGTGTGTGTTATGTTTCTCAATGTCTGACTCGACTTGGTTAAGCTTGGTAGTGCTCATACTAGGTTGAATTTTACCTTCTCAATTATTTTCAAACCATTGAATTATGTTCAAACCAATGACCGACTCGACTTAATTATGCTTGGTAGTGCTCAAACCACTTTCAAAAATCAATGTTGGTTGAGGTCATTCAACTCTTATCTCTATATCCCTCAAATAAATTATGCATTTTTGGGACTTAAAATAATGTTGTTTGCAAAAACTGAGTCACACGGTGCTTAAAATGGTTGAAAAAGTCGGTTGACCAACGCCTCGCATCGTTCAACCAACATTTGGTAAAGAATATCGTGTCATTCGGCCGCCATTTGATCCTAAACGTTGGTCAGCTAACATTTGAAAAAGAATCTCACGTCGGTCAACCGACATTTGATCCTAAACATCAGTTGATCATAAGCGTCAGTCATCCAACATCTGATAAAGAATCACATGTCGATTAGATAGGCCTTTTTGCCTCTGAATTTGAACTTTACTTCATATATATATTGATTGAATCATCTTTCATTTAAATAGTTTATGTTACCTTGTTCAAATAGGTCCTTAGTTATAGGTACCCTTTATCATTAATAACATTATAATTTCCAGTAGTTATATTGTATTTACAGTATGATTATACATGCATGTAAAGTACATTCACGTTTCTATTTATTTTCATGCCTTTTGGGAAGGGTGGTTTGATCTTAGCATTTTCTATGTATATATACTCTTTTGATGCTGGCTTGTGTTTTTTGGTAAGAAATCTCAGCAAATCAAAGCGTCTGTATAACTCGATGAGGGTTGATAGTTCATAGAAACAATTGGACTCTAGGGTGTTAAGTTTGATTTTTTCTTTCATCTTTTAATAATTTCTTTTGTCTAATTCTCAAACTAACCCTTTTCTAGGAATTTGTTTCTTCACCAATATGAGCTCTCTCAAACATAATTCAGTGGTTTGTGGTTCAGCACTGGTAATGTTTTCCAGCTCCATGGTTCCTTCTATCGGTCTTTTTGATGATCTATCTTAGCCAAAGAAAAATCTATAAATACCCATCGTCACGGTGTACCTAATTTGACTATCACAGCTGCCATAAACTTCTATTATTTGAATTAGGCAGGGCAGGTGGTGATGTTTAATGTATTTAGGTTCCGAAAAAATAATAACCTCTATGTCGTGCTTCTTGGATAGTTTCTTTTATTATTCTAACTGTGGGTTTAATTCCAGCTCCTCTAGTATTCCAAAAAAGTATTCTTTTCAGTGAGACTGAGTGTATAAATAAGCTTTTATAATTCGGGAACCTGATCTAGTAAGCAAGGTATGGTTTGAAGCATACTTTGTTTTTTCTCCGTAGGTTCTCTTCAATTTTCTGATATGTCAGGCATTATATCTTACCTTTTATAGTATATGATCAGAGTGAGAAGATATTAAGATGTTAAATTTATGCAGAGGTTTTAGATTGCCTTCATCTCATGTAGGCTATCATCCAAGTTTTGAATTTTAATTTCATTTTAAATTCAATGCAAGTTTTAAGGCTGTGACAAAAATGGCCTGTTTGGCATTTCTCAGAGTTAGGCTGTCTAAGATTACCCACTAGTTATTACTTGACTGTTATATGATAGAGTCGATATTTTGGTGACAGAAGTATCCAAATAGCCTTGACCCGGATTCTCTATACTAGTAAATCTTACTAATGTATAAATATGTAATATGAACACTAATATTTTTTTTTCAATGCCAAGAGCAATTTTTAAATCGAATCATTTCCTAGCTTGAATTCAAGTGGTACATGTCAAAACTGTGCTGATGCATATTAGAGAGCAGCTTTTACATCAAATGCTGCCTGTACTTTGCTAAAATAGTGGGTGCAACAACATGGGACAGACCCTCCAGACCACCTGTACAAACCAAATCTATAGCGTAAGTTTTGGTGTCCAAATTAACGACCACATAGAAGAAGACGCAATCATCTTTTACAATCATCAGTGAGTTGATCAACTTTGATGTTTTGAAGTAGTAAAACAAAAAGATTAAACCTACCATCCCAATACACTTTGACCGGGAATATATGAAAAATGAAGCATTACGTGCTAAAAAACTGTTATAACAACTATAATCATCTAATCAATATAAATTGTAACTAGTGGTGGAATTCATGTCAACCTATCTAGTTGCTCTAACCTCCTTTGGTTGAATTTTTCTTACAACAATCTTGAAGAAAATATTCCCTTTCGAGCTTGGATCCTTGTTGAAATTTGTGTTATAATTATTCTCGACAACAATTTGACGGGAGTCTCTCTCCTTTGGGGAATTTGCCTTCTTTTTCAGCGACAGAAACTAATTTTTTTGGAAGTATTCCTGATGCTTTTGTCCAATTGGAAAAGATTCAAATAATTTCATTGAGTGTTAATAGATTGTCGAGTACCATCGCTCCTTCAATTTTTAATCGTTCTTCTATCACGATTTTTGGTGTGAATGGTAACCGAATTATGGTGCGTCTTCCCTAAGACATGGGCATTACACTGCCTAATCTCCAACTCTTTAATATTGGCGACATAGTTGTTAAAGGCGCGTCGCGCCTAGGTTCAGCATCGGCACCTAGCCTCATTCCGGCAAAGGCTCCTTTAATAAGCGCCTCACTAAAATCAGGCAAAGGTTCCATTAATAATAACCGATAGCTTAGCTGAATGAAGAATGGAGGAAATCCACTGAACCAGTTTGTCATTAAAACCAAAATCATTTAAGGTCTTAACTAAAAAATTCCAACCAATAGTATCAAATGCTTTTGAAATTTCAAACTTAATACCAACATTACCACCAAGATACTTATAATCAAGAATATTATAATTCTCAAAGGCCATAGAGACGGAATGAGTACTACTTCTACCAGGAATAAAAGCCCTTTAGTTAGGTGAAATAATTCTGGCAGCAATGACACACAACCTATTGATGACTATCTTGAAAGAAAAGGTTTCCATAACAATAGGTCTAAAGAGATTAAGAGAATCAACTTTAGGAAATTTGCGAATAAGAGCAATTAGATTCGAGTTAAAAGTTAGAAAAATCCAGTTATTCTCAGAAAAAATAATCACAGTTGTACAACCATCACATATGGTAAAACATACCACCAAAGCCATTCAAACCTAGGGCTGCATTGGTATTCATGGGAACATAGTTCTCCAGACCTCATAAAAGATGGAATATAAGTAAGATCTGTATTTTCTTGATCAATAACCAATTTAGGAATTACATCCCCAACTTGATTTTAGTATTTTCAATCAAGTTTCTAATCTTGATGGATCTTCAAGGTTTCCAGTCCATTATAATTAAGCACCATAGAATTTAAGTGTCTTATTTTTTTTCATTTTCTGTTGTAAATGTGTCTATTTATAAAAACATCCAATTTCTTTGTCCAAGCTTCCTAGGTAGGGTTGTTCTACCTAGGAAAAGTTCACTTTGTACATGGATCTGATAGATCTAAATCAGATGGATCTGATGAAATACAAGAGAGCAGGCTTTAAATTCGTGTTCAAAAAATACAAGAGAGCATGAATAGCAAGTTCATAGTTCAAAAAATTGTTTCAATTACTTAACATCAAGTCCTCTTTTACGCAGAGGTCAGAATGTTATATTGTGTATTGTCTTAAGCCTACTTTTCATCCAGTGAAGCTGAATACAAATGGCACTTGTGATCCTCATGGTAAGATGGGTGTAGGTGTTATGCTATGAGACATTCTTCGAGAATTCATCCAGATTTTCTCTGGTTACTACAAAGAAGGTACAAATAACTTGGCAAAGGCGTGTGCTATTAAATATGACCTTTCTCACTGCGTAGATAAGGGTATTGTTCATGTTGAATTAGAATTTGACTCAAGATTGTTAATTGACCGTCTAAAGCAAAAATGCCTAAAAATTCCATGGAAAATTCAAAGTGTTGTCAGGGATATCCTTGCATTGAAGGATCGGATGATCATTTTTACTTCTCATTTCTTTAGAGAAACGCATACAGTTGCTGATCTTTTATCCAATGATGGGTTGAACAATCAGAGATACAACTTCTATTCAGATTTCAACCTTATTCCTATTCAAATCAGAGGAGCTTTAAAGATGGATTCCACTAATTGTACGTACATTAGTTTCGAATGGCCAAGACTGTCAAAGTGTTGTTCTATACAGATAAGCGGGATGAGATTAGGGATCCATTTGAGACTAACATCTCAGTCCACTAGGGAGTGACGAGAAGATATTCTGATATCATCTGAGGTCAACTCTGACAGCAGTTGACACTGGTTACCATTTACGAGTGTGCTTTTGATTTAGAAATAAAGGAGAAGTTACCATTTATGAAAAATGTTCAGGATCGGCTTTCACCAACCTTTTCACCTGTCCGTCAGGGAAATTCTTTCTTCGATTGTTTTTTCTCCAGCCCAATTGATTCTGAATGCCCGGGGGATCCTTTACGGGATGTCCCATCTTTGTAGAGTTGCCTATGACAAAGATCTTCAAACTGAGATCTTTCGAGCTTGTTACACAACTGTTACTACGAAAGACAACCTGTGTTATTACCATTTTTTGGCTCGTCGTCCCGATTGAAAACTTCTTCACATCAATCAGACTTCGAACCATAATTAGACATCAATCAAACGCTCAAAGCACCTTTAAAATGAACATCCATAACATCTTGTTATATGCTATAGTCATATCTAGTTTAATTTCTACATTAGCTTCCCTCACTTTCGTGTTGAAATTTGACATTTTTTCTTATGAGAGAAGAACATTATCCATAAAAGATACCCCTTTAATAAATCCTGACTATAATGGAGATATAATTTTCGGTAGTAATCGGCCCTGTCTAATAGCCATAATAATCGAAACAATTTTGATTAGGAATTTACATAGGCTAATTGGGCGATAATCACTACATTGGTTTGGATTTAATTGTCTTAGGAATCAATTCTTATTGAAGTTATAACAGATATAACTGTTATAACAGTTATATCTGTTATTACATATACTGTTATATTAGATGACTCAATTCAGATTTTGAACTTAACCGTTTGTTACATTGAAAAGTATCAAGCCTAACATTAAGATGAAAAGCGTGCCTAGAGTTGAGTAGACTTTCAACTATCTTGACATGGATACACTATGATCGTTGGGACACCCTATTAAATAAAACCCTTAAACAGGGTAGTAGTTCATAGAAAGCTTGCGAGTTATAACAAAAGTTATTATGCTTATTACAATCATGCTTTATTTTCATTTTAGCCATTGCTGTTAGGATGTGTTTTAGGCAAAACGTTTATTTTTGTTGTTCAAGACATGTCAAGTTTTAGTGTTCAAATTTAATTTGGGGCTTATGTGTGATTATATCTTTTTGAAGGAATTGTGTTTTTTTTAACATCCAACTCTTCAAATGCATGTTAATGGCATATTATCTGTTCAATTTTGAGTTTTGGGGAGCAAACATATTTCCAGAGGTCCATAATGGTATTAATAGTAGGGTATGCAATTTAAAAAGCATATAAATATCAAGACCAGAGGTACCTTACCTGAGCGCATTGAATTAAGTTTGCGTGATTGTCTCGAAGTTTGAGAGACAAAGTTGACATCTTGAAGTAATATCTAAACCTCTCTACTGTTTAGAGTGTCAGTAGTGGGAAACTTTTGATGTACTGATATCCATTTAATAATGCATTGTTTGGGAGGGATGTGTCGTTTCAACTGGCATTTACACCAATATTGAGTTTGGGAAGTAGAGGTAAAGAAGTTATATGCATCCTTAAGATACGATGACCACTGATTTGGCATTGAGAGGTAGGGTGATTTTGAGAATTTGAGAGTAAATATCTGGAAACTGCTGCATAATGAAGTCTGGAATGCACCACTAAACGATTAATTTCCTAGTTTGTACTTTGTGTTCCATAGGGTTGTGAGACTATCCTTAATGCAACACAAGGAGTTTGAACTAGGTGTTTGGCCTCAACTCATGTTTCCATTGCCCTTTTTTTTTTCAGGTTGTTCTCAGCAAGGATGATGAAGAAGAAAAAGAACTATCTAAAGCCCTCGAACCTAATGTTGTTAATGGTGGTGCCAAGGAGGAGAATTTAATTTCTAAAGCATCGCCGAGGTCAGTTAGGGAGGCAATGTCAAGAGAAGTACTCCGGAGGTCGCACCAATTAGAACTTACCTGTCAAAGTAATGAAGAGACTGCTAGGAGTCCTATTGGTGGCTTACTAAAGGGGGTGAGTCATGCCTACTCCTAGATTTTTCTTTTGTGTTTGTTCTCTTGTCCATGCTAGTACTAAACTCCATTTTTATTTAAAAAAATAGTTTACTTTTTCACTCAAATCCCCTTTTTAATTCGAATCCCCTATTTCACAAAGGCAACTCACAACCGACAATCGTGATACGTATCGTGTATCAAAACCCTGTGTATTGTGAATCGTCAATCGTATCGCGATTCATATCGTATGATACGGCACAAAAATAAATAAAATTGTAAAAATAAAATAAAAATATAGAGAACACTTTACAATCAATTATATAACATAATATGATTCAAACTTCTAATTTCACCGCAAGTTATATCGAAAAGAGAATCCACAAGCCATATTTAGATATACTAAGTAACTATTAAGGTATCGTCATGGTGTTATTTTCAATGATGATGGTACCTTAATAGTATCCCAAAAATAATAACCAAAATAAAAAATATATCAAATAAAGTCATCATCTTCATCACTACTCTAATTATCCAATGCAAGTGCATATTCAAGATTATTATCCGTGTTCAGATATGGAGCAGAATGAATCCATAAAAGGCTTCCAAGTGGGCATCTTTGTAGTTCATAAAGTTAACCCGAATGAGGTCGAAAGGTCTCTATTAATTACGCTCGTGTACATTTGGAGAATAGCAATCTATATATAATTAGACATAATCCTTACGGAGGCTATTATAAGCTTTCAAAATTGTGTCGCCTTGACGCCATAGATACGTTAGGACTACAACCGATTGAGATGATTACCTGCGTCAGCGGATTACATACACAAAATTTATATTATAAAAAATGAACACACTTAAAAATAGTATAATGATGATTTTTAAATTTTTTGTGGATAAATTAATAGGTAAGAGGTCTAAAAAAATTTAAATTCCCATGCTTTCAAGTAGTACAGTAAACTCCATAAAATAGAGACTAGGTAATGAAGTGTTAGGTAGGATATATGTTGTGGCTATTTCGCACTTAGTTGTTTACAATGTTGTGACTATATCTATTGTTGTTTGAGTTCATTTTTATGTTTAAATAGGTTGGTTTTCATGAATAAACAAATGAGACTCTACCGATTTTAAAAAAAAATATGAAATGTTTAAAAGTAAATAAAATGAAGAGATACAAATTTGATAAGGTTTTTAAAGATTGTCATCAATAGGAACTATTAAAAAAAAGATTACTTCTTTGTTTATGGTAACTGACACTGGATAAATTTTATTGCACGTCGAAATCTTTTGTGGACAAGGCAAGATACGTTTTGATGGAGATTTTTTGCTTCAAGATTGTGAGTATTTATTCTAATGGGACAAGTTAAATTTTGTAGAGATATTTAGTTTGGTTGAGTATTAGGTAGGATATATGTTGTGGCTATTTCGCTCTTAGTTGTTTACAATGTTGTGGTTGCTTCTATAGTTGTTTTTGAGTTAATTTTTATGTTTAAACATGTTGGTTTTCATGAATAAATAAAGGAGAATTTGCCGAATTTTTAAAAAAATGTTAAGTGTTTAAAAGTAAATAAAATGAAGATACACAAATTTGATAAGGCTTTTAAAGATTGTCATCAATAGGAACTATTAAAAAAGATTACTTCTTTGTTTATGGTAACTGACACTGAATAAATTTTATTGCAGGTCGAAATCTTTTGTGGACAAGGCAAGACACATTTTGATGGAGATCGTTTGCTTCAAAATTGTGAGTATTTATTCTAATGGGACAAGTTAAATTTTATAGAGATATTTAGTTTGGTTGAGTATTAGGTAGGATATATGTTGTGGATATTTCACTCTTAGTTGTTTACAATGTTGTGGCTGTTTTTGAGTTAATTTTTATGTTTAAACAAGTTAGTTTTCATGAATAAATAAAGGAGAATCTACCGAATTTTAAAAAAAATATTAAATGTTTAAAAGTAAATAAAACGAAGGTATACAAATTTGATAAGGTTTTTAAAGATTGTCATTAATAGGAATTATTAACAAAGATTACTTCTTTGTTTACGGTAACTGACATTGAATAAATTTTATTGCAGACCGAAATCTTTTGTGGACAACGCAAGACACGTTTTGATGGAGATCGTTTGCTTGAAGATTGAGAATACTTATTCTAATGAGACAAGTTAAATTTTGTAGAGATATTTAGTTTAGTGACCACAATGTTGAAATTGCTTATTTTATTTTTTGTATGGATCTAATTTTAATTGAATGAAAAATTCTGTTATATTTGTTGAAATGGGATGCCAAAATGTCATTTATTATTTTTAAGAGTTTTTGTTTAAAAGTATATTGAGCATATTATGGAATGAATGAAATTTTAATTTTGGCACAAAAATTATTAAAGACGGATTTTTTGCCGTCTCAAAAGGATTCCATAAAGGAGGACCTTTTGAGATGGTTAAGTTATCGTCTAAAATAACTCTTTTGAGACGGCATATACCGTCTATAAAAAAAACTTTAAAAGACGGATTTTTCGTCTTCTTAAAAGGAACCTGTAAACAATATCTTTTGAGATGGCGTATTTTTCGTCTCAAAAGAACTTTTTGAGACGGCTGCTGCCGTCTCAAAAAGCTTTTAAAACGGGGATCTAATACTACGCTCCTTTGCCGTCTCAAATGGCGTCACAAAAGGCTTTTGAGACGGCCAAATAATTTTTTGAGACGGTTGGAACACCGTAGTAAAAAGCAGTTTTTTTTTGTAATGATAAGGCTATTTTGGAATAAGGCAATTGTTGAGCAAGTGACATTAGTTGAAGTTCAATATGAATATGCATCAACATTTGGCAAAAAAAGATGAAGTTCTTGCTGAAGATTTCGATGATATACTGGTTGGTTGGAGAGACATGAAATCAACTTCTCAAACTTAGCTTCTAATGCATAACTGTAGAGCTTTCAAATATCTTAACCAAACATGGCACCACAACTCTAAAAAAATAACCTTCTTGCCCATACCACTATAACAGTAACAGAGTCGGCTAGAGATATTAATGACTGAGGGTTGTGACTGTTTCTTTTGTTTCCTTTTCTTGCACATGTATGGTATTCATTCATGTTATACGATATTTAGGTATGTGTGCTTTGGTAAAGTAGGTCGAAGTCTACTTCTGTTACATGTATAGACTTCTAGCTCATTGTTACAAAATTTCAATTCAAACTAAAGTTCAAATATTCAAATGTATTTTAATTATGAAGCTTTTTTTTGCTATTATTCTCACAAAACAAAATATTTGAGTTTCTTTATATATATATATACAAAGAGCCCGCGCATTGCGCGGGGCTAACACCTAGTCTAATATTAAAAATGGTGTCTCCTCCCGAAATTTTGTCACGTGTCATTGTAGTGTTTGACCTTTATTACCCTCTACTCAGAATTAATTGATACTCAGTTTTCTCACTACTCCATTTTTACCCATCCCATCCCATGCTATTAATTTCTTTTGCCTTTCTATACTCCCTAAGCAACCTTTGGAAAACGTTAATAATTTCTTTAATCTTTTTATATTCCCTAAGCAACCCTTTGGGAAGCCTTTCCAATTCACTCCAAATGCTCTGTTAAAGGCCTTATTTTCTTTCACTTAGCATATCTTCGCTTTATTTTGTGCCCCTTTCACTTTCTCACACTTAATGTTATCAAATCTTTTTAGAGTTATAAATCTATAAACCTTCATATCCTTATTCTCATTGCCACAAAGAAGAGACTGGTTCTCATCCCGCCTACCTTCAAATGTCCAATTTGAACTCACTAAACAGGTCCTTTTTTACTACGAATCAAAGAGAGCCTAAGGCAACATACTCATTAACCATGCACTGGTGATGGCCAGGGTTAAAATACCAAGCAAATGAATCACTGATGAAGAAAATCACATCCGTTGTTCTGTCATATCTGCAACTAAAGCAATTATCAACAAGCTTTTCTCTCGGCCTGAAAGGTGTCTCCTTTGACATTATGATGCAATGTTGTATCTTGTTCAATGGTGGAGGCGATGCGTTTTGAATTGTGGTGTTGATATGATATCAGACACTAAACAAGTCTACTTTGTTTTGCTTTAATTTTAAATCGAAAAAATCTGAGATGTTTCATTTATTTGTGGTGTCTTGTCTTTGATTGGTGCTATTTATTAAAAATGTGCAATTCTTAATCAAACTTCTACTATATTCTGACATAGAGAAGTGTATATCTCCATGTTGTGGTTTAAGATTTGACAAAGAGAAAGACTACTCAAATTCTACTGCATGTTTTTATGGTGATTTGACAATTCAAAACTAACTGTTTAAGTTAAAAAAAATACCTTGTAATACATTGGAATTACAACATCAGTGGATAAATTCACGACTTTTTTTATTACAATTTTCTAAGTTTATTATGTTTGGTGTTCTGTTTAGTTCGTAGAGTTTTGAAAATTTTTGATATGATTTTCTTTTTTTCTTTTTTTTTTTAATTTTTAGGTTTTAACTAAACACAAGTTTGACATATGTATGATAGAGAAGTTCACTTATTTGTACAAATGATTCAAAATTTATCCTTCCTCCTACAATTGTATTCTCAAAAAGAACTATAGTTTAGAACCAATGTCTTTATATTCTTGCAATTTATATTTTCAAAACATTTTACAACCCAATTTATTATACATTATTGTATGAAATGTTTTGTTTTTATATCTTGTTGGATTGATTAGTGGCCTTATTCGTTGTTTAAATACTTCGTATATTATGTGAGAATACATAATGTTAGGGTTGGGAGGGAGAGGTAGAAGTGGATTTATAGAGGGAGGAAAAATAAAGATTCTATTTGGATGGTGTTGGGGGGTGGGGTGGGTAGGTTATTGTTTTTTAGAATTTTTTATGCTAAATGATCATATTTTATTTCTCTCTTTAGACGAGTATATGTTTAATCACTTAACAACTTTTCATTTTTGACTTACAAAAGAAAAAAATTAAAATTTTAAAAAACTAACAGTTATATTAATTTTGTACAGTCATAGTATATACATGTTCGTGTTTCTATGGTGTTCACATATTTAAAGTAAATATCCGAAAACAAATTTGATATATTATTTTGAAAATATGATACCCGAAGTTCTCAAGATATTTCAAAATATTTGGACCTAAAATTCCAACAAAAATATACAATAAATCAAAATTTAATATTTTGATTATTCACAAGGTACGAATTTTGAAATTCTCAAAATAATTATTTACGAGTTTGAGCTGAAGCTCTAGAATATTTTTTTGGGGATTAGTTTAAGTATTTAACCATGACTTTTCAACTTCTTAGCTTTTCATTTTCTTTATTAGATGGAATATCTTTTTAGATACTTTATCAATGGTTAAAGGTCCTTTCATGTGTTCAGTTAATGATTTTAAAATCAAAGCTTTGAATCTTGATCTTTCGGTTCATTTGAGTATTAGTTTATATTTTTAATGATATTTAATTTTAACTACTCTTCACATTCCAATAATTTACCATACATTTGAATTTTGTGGATGAGTAGAAAATGTGGAAAATAAGCTCCTCATTTTTAAAAGGTACAGAATTTAATGTTCTTTGACATTAACAATATTGAGAATCCGAAGTTTTCCTTTTCTAAAGAAATATTGGTCATAATTAGTTTAATAGCCATCCTTATATATCAGAAACTTAAAGTTTCTTATTTTCAAGCCCGAAGTGTCTAACATATGATAAGAATATGAAAATTTGATTCATAAGTTGTGAACCTAAAGTTCTAGACTATAACTATTCAAAATTTTGTCCTTTAAATATACATCATGATTTGATATTCGTATAATTAAGATTTTTGTGCTTAAAGCATAATAATTAAATTATGATTTGCGTCGATCCAAAGTCATCAAAATCCATGATTTTTGGACATATATTTCTTCAGATTTTTTTCTTCTTATAAATGATCAATATCCTCAAATATGAAATTCTGTTGAGATTGTTAAGTATTCAAAGATTCATTGTTATAAAACTTAAATTTTTTGTTATCCATCCTATTTTTTTGAATATCTGATAATTATTTGATATGCGTTTTTTTAAATATTTCTATTTTTTTAAAGTTTGGTCACCAACTTGATCGTAAAATATATTATTGTATCGTTAAAAACCTCTAAATTTGGAATCACTTTACACACTTCATAACCACTCTTGAATCTAGAAAGTGGCAATTATGAACGGTCCTTCTAAAAAATCAGAAGTTTTTTTAGACTTGATATGTAGTATAGTAAAAGGTAAAACCATTGTTGAACCTAAGGTCCCAGAAGAGCCTATCTGATGTGTTATGTGGTACCCACCCATTCATATATGATGAGTTACATGAAAGCAATTCGTGAATAAATTATTTTCATTTTATGAACATTAGAATACATGGGTACCATATTAATAAACAATAAAAAATAATTTTGCATTACTTTTAGTGTTAGAAGTGAGAAGTTCACCCCGTGAAACAATTATTTCATTATTCACGGGATTATACCATACAATATTTTTTGTTGTAAAATTGTACTTTGTCATGAGCTTGAAGCTCTATGATTCAATTATTTATTATTTCACAATGACCATTTTCGTCAACTTAATTATTTTTTATAAGACTTTGTGAATGTATATGATATTTATCGCAAGGGTATATATATGGTGCATGGAAAAATACAATGTTTATAGTATAGTTTTGAACATATCGGCAAAAATCCAAGAATGAATTGTCCTCGCCCTTAGTTCATTGAAAATCACAAATTTTTCTTTGCGACTATTCGAGCAAATAATCTCATTATTAGATGAAAGTATGATTACACTAATCTATGCTGAGATCAAGAAAAAATAGTTGCATTGTGTCCATTCTGAGTGAAAGTATAATTTCTTAAAAGATAATGACAAATATATGTCTACCTATCCACATATTTTTTTCTTTATTATTTACTATTAAATAATATTATATATTATTAATAATTTAATAATTATATATTATTAAAAATTTATTCAAGTCAAATTAATGAATTCCATATTGACTGTTTTTTAATTAATGTTTGGTCCAAATCTTTTTATTTTGTTTAAAAAAATCCTTCAGCACATAAAACGATCGCGAACACTTTTTTTCTCTTATCTTAAACTTTAAGAAAAAAATTTATAAAAAGATAGATAAGAAACTTTTTGCATAATAAAAAATAAAGTGCACTGAATGCAAAATATATTTAGTTTCTTGGCACTAACATTAGTTCTCCCATTTTTTTTGCAAATTAATGGGTTATCAACCTCACACATCTATAAAATACTATAAAACGCAAGCATCTCATAAATTCTCAAGCCTAGTTAGCCATTCAATGTGTCACCCTTTTCCTATACATTCTATCCATCTTTCACGCTCTTAAGTTTCTGCCTTTTGCCTTTGAGGTTTTCAATGTTTGAGCCTTTTTACATTTTCAATTTTGCCTTTTAGATTTCAAATGTTTGAGGCTTTTTACATTCTAAGATATGATGTTTTTTTATTATTTACCTTCCTATTTATATATTTATCTATCTATATATACACAAACACAAGAAGGTTACCCATGGGATAAAGCCCCTAATCCATCCCCCTTTCTTTGTATGTGCATCAAAGCTTGGATTTTAGATTTTCAAAGCGCGTGTATAATATAAAGTTTTCTTGCTCATCTCGTCTTTGCAAAATGAATTCACTATGAATAGAACTGACTAATCCTAAGGCAAAGGGTTGAGAAACTCAACGCCACTATTCTTGAACAACTTGGAGCCAGACCTTCTTTTCACATGATTACGGATATGAAAATAATGGGAAAAATTGAATTCAGTTATCAATTGTCCCTATCGAAAATAGGATTGACTACAGATTCGAGCCATAACACATGGTTTAATAAAATCACACGATTTTTCCGATCTAAATCAATTAAGTTTTACATGATGAAGATTTGGCTCGGCATGTTCTATTCGATACGGGTAGGAGAAGAACCCGACTCGGTATTTTCACTGTATTGACAGCTAAAACGGAGTCCCTTTACCTCTGAGCTAGGATTGAATGCAAAAAATGATGTTGGGTTTGTGGGTCTATCGTTTTGTTGTAGGTGTTTTATGGTCTTTTCATCTTATTCTATTGTTTATTAGTTTGGAATTTTGGAGGCTTTTATTTGGTATGATTTGATATAACACCAATGTACTTCTTTGCATAATATATAAATATAGGTATTTGATTTGATTTTTTTTATAATAGTTAATAAGACTTTGGGACTGCTAATGTGATGGCCATATTGTTTTATTTCGTGTTAGGATATTTGGTAGAATGAAATGAGTGTGAATAAAACGATCATTGTGCTAAAAAAAATCAAACGATAGCATTGACAAAATTTAACACTCAAGTCTTTTTTTTAAGCTTAAACTGTTGGAAAAATTGGACTTAAATGGGTTTTTAAGAAAGCTGTCCAGAATTTTCTGGACAGAATTTTGAGCAACTTTGAGCTCAAATTTAGGTGGGACCCACACTACGAAAATTGTGGGACCATATACGAACGCGTTCACCTCTGCAAGGAGATTAACGTAGTATATTCATATGTCCAATTTCAATAAGTTATGAATGATAAATATGTCCCCAAAGTGACTCACAAAGCAATGAAAGTAAATGAATTGGGTGTGTTTTAACTCTTGTCCCACATTGGAAGAGTAGTGGAATTTTGATGAGTTAATAACACCCCAAGTATGGACTAAGGCTTGGATGCCTTGGGGGTATCCCAACTCTTTGAAGGGGAGATGACCTAAGCTATGCACGGGTTGACTTTCGGTCAAAAGTCCACACGCGCGCGTCCGTCCGGCCGGCCGGCTCGGTTCGGCTTGGGCTTGGGCTTGGGCTTGGGCTTGGGCTTATAAAAATCTCCTACATTTTTGGGCCGAATTTATTTAACTTTCTGGGCTTTAATTAATTACGAAATTAATTAATTAGTTGGCAGTTATTGTCAACAATTAATTTCGTTTAACTGATTAACTGTTTTGACAGTTAATTTCGGTTGACTGTTCCAACAGTCAACACAAAAGCTATAAATTAAACATTCCCCCTACAGAATTTACTACTGAAAAAAATTTCCCTCCTTCCAGAATTGCTGTCAATTTTATCCCAGAAAATTTCTGTCCTTCTCCTGCATAACATATCTATACTGTTTGTTATTGAGTTGAGTAAAAGCCACAGATTTGAGTTCGTTGTAATTAATTATTGTCGTGCTACATAATTAATTGGAAAATCCGTTCTATCTTGGGAGACAATATTCATCAACCTCGGAGCACATTGGAGGGAATAAATTGTCTTAAGGAAACTGTGAGATTCACAGGGCTCGGATTATTTCTTTTATTCTTGTTTAATTTCTGCAAATTCAAGTAAGTGTTTCATTTCTGTAATTCTGTTTTAATTCTGTAATTATATTATTTTCATAATTCTGTACAAATTGTTATTTATAAATAGTAGACATAACAATCTTAAGACAATTTAATTAGTTCTACTGTTTTTTGTGTACAGAATTTTTTTTATTACAGAAATTTATTTGTTTGAAATAAAATCTGTTTTGACAGAAAAATGAATTAATTTACTGCTTTATTGTAGAAATTAGTAAAACAGTTTTAATATAGAAATTAGTTTCTATACTGTTTTTATATTCTGTTTTAGAAAATAAATTTTATTTGTGTACTCTTGTTAAAATCTGTTTATCAATTTCTTTAAAAAATTATAATTCTGTTTTGTACGGAATTCTTTTTATTAAGATTCCTCAAATTCATCACATAATTTTCACACATTTCTTCAAATAATTATTGATTGAGTTATATTATGTCTTTGGATTTATCAATTAATTGTAATTGAATTCTAATTTATTAAAGATTATAAGCAACTGCTCGCGCATAGTGCAAGTTGTAATCTAGAAAATTAAAGTTTCATCAACTTAAGCATTACTATACCATAAATGAGTATATTTGTATTCAACATTGACTTTGCCAAAAATAAAATAAAATTGACAACTCAAGTATGAGTTGACCATGTTAATTTAGGTACTTAAAAAAAGACTTTACTGTGCTGTTGGTGGTGCTGACTTTTAACTTGTTTTTTATACCCATGGATTGTAGTGCAATGACTTACACAAAATAATTAGAAATTAAGGGTTAGAATTCGTGTATTTAGATCATGTTTCGCGCTGATACGGCACGACACGACACGACACGATAATAATTTTTTGGACACGAATACGACACAATATGAATTTGTATCTTTTTTAGTTGACACGAACACAATACGACACGAATAACATGATTTCTTAAAATTTTACGCTAAATTAAAAACAGATAGACACATTAACCCGAATAAAAACACGATTAACATGACAAGACACGATAACACGACCCATAATTTTGACACAAATACGACATGACACGATTTTGTGTCAAAAAATTTCGATACGAACACGATATATCGTGTTAATTTCGAATCAATTTCATATGATATTTTTATATTATTTTTAAAATTGCCAACCCTTACTAGTAAATGGGTGAGAAAAGAGCACGTTTTCACATTTTATGCAATGGAGATTCCGTTCCTTAATAGAAACAAAATAAAAAAGACCTCACTTAAAAAGACTTGCACACTCCATGTGGCTGTTTGTGGTGTGAATGGATTGACCACATTCAATCCAATGGAAATTCCGCTCCCTATATGCAAACAAAAAAAACAAAACAAGTTGAGTTGACGTCTTATATTCCCCCATTTGTTGTGGTTGCTGACTAACTCAGAAGAAATAGAATTCCCAGAGACCTATAGGCCACCGGTGCCACTAGACATATTCTCGTGCCCACTTGGACCAACTGCTCTCAAGAAAATTCTCAAACGCCCAAAATTAGCTTCCCAAGCCAAAGATGCTTCCTCATTAATTGATCTTACAAATCAGTTGCCCTTCGACCCTATATTATTTTTTAATTTTCATAAAAAGGATATATGAGAAATTTGTGCAAATTTGGAATAGGAATTTTGGTTCGCACCTATTTTAGCTTATAATAGGAATTTTGTTTCACACCGATTTTAGTTTATAATAGGAATTTAGGTTCACACCTATTTTAGTTTATACTTTTCTTAAAGAATGAAGATAACATAAATTTGACGCCCAAATATTCTTTAAAATGGACAAATCGGGTTCGTTTGACATCCAAATCGACATGTGTGAATTCATATTAAACATGTCTTTATAATAAATAAAATTAATTTTGTTTCAAAAATTTAATCTATTTACCATTTGACTACAAAATGAATGTTTGTTGGCTTCACTTGTTTCTGTCAAACATTACAAAATTATTTGGAAATTAAATCAATAATCTAAGTATATTTAGGCAGAAATGTGTATGTCATATCCATCTTGATTTCTTCGATTTATATTTCTATTAAAAGAACACATTTTTTTCAAACCTCCAATTGAGCTACTTATGTGCAATTCTCTATGATGTGGAAGTATACATATATAGAAATTTTGAATAAATTTCAATATACATAGATTTATTAGAATACATTGAATAAAAAATGAGCACACTAATAGTTGGATTTAATAAACTCATATAAATTCATCGTATGTGGGATATAATAAATTTCAAAATATCACCATACTTATAAGTATTTAAAATAATACTTATTTGTAGTTTTAAAAAATATCTAAATAACAACACATTTATCAATAGGATAATATATATAGTAGACACAACATATATAAAAAGGTCTTGAGAGGGGTACATTGATTTTTAGACAGATCAATGCCTTTAGATGAGTTAAGTTACTAAAGCACAAAATAGACCTAAAAGATATAATCACACACACACACACACACACACACACACACACACACACACACACACACACATATATATATATATATATATATATATATATATATATATCTGTGTGTATCTAATTTTTCTTTCAATCCATTGCTTCCATATATTCAAACTCGGTACAACCTGTGGCCACGACACACTTGTTAATTTATTTTGTATTTTTGACACACCATGAACAATATGCCCATATGTTGGGTTGTAATGCACATGATGGTAATAACAAAATTTTGTAATTCATACAATAAACTGCGTCATCACGTTTAAAGTTGTCGCATTTCACATATATCACTTATATACTTTGTATATAATATTTAAAATTTATATTTTAATTTACAACACTGTCGACGGTTCAATGATGAATTGAAGCAAATGTGTTGAGTTTTACGTAGAGTGATAAAATTATGTTAGGGGCATCTTAATTTAAGCTATTTATTTAATTTCAAATATTTGAACTTATTTATAAGAGTTTTTAATTTTATTTCATAACACCAACTATCCTTATGACTCAAGGTGATAATGCGATCACCTTTGGCTCACATTAGTATCATCCAATTTTTTTTATCACTTATGCACACTTCTCATATTTTCAAACAATAACAAAAAATTATCATTATATTCTTTTTAAATATTACTTTTGGTTAAACTAAATATTTTTTTTTGAAGTGCGGTCCTAATATTTGAGGGATTGTTCAATTTTTTCATCTTCAACAACTATACCTTTTTTAATTTTATTTTATTTAAAAAAAATGACGTGTGATTTTAATTTGAAATAAATATTGAAAACAATTATTTTCATAAATAAATGGAAAAAACTATGAAACAACAAACTTAAAAATAGGTATATTAGTATATAAGGAGGGGACAAATGACTGTTTCACAGACTCGTCATAATGTACCATATGTTGCGTGTGACCCTACCGTGATAATTGATCTATCGTGCGAGTGCAACATAATAATGAAATGAGATTAATAATTAATTAAGAAGGAGAGAAAGACCCCAGGAACAAAAAACTATCAATCTTTTTGCCAAAAAATAATTATCATATAGTTGGCATATATTTGATCTTCTCATTGTCTAAACTAATTATGAGTACGGGAAATATCACAATAGAGAAATCCAAGAAAATAATCACAAAGAGAAGAAAGTAAAGAATACACACAACAACGATATACGTGGTTCGACAACTTGCCTACGTCCATAAAGAGATTAATATTATATGAAGTGTGTCTCAAGATCCCAGAATATAATTCATTTGCGCTGGGTCAAAGTTATATTCGTATCAAAGTAAAAGAAATAAAGAAAATGAATGTGTGTGTGTGTGTGTGTGTGAGAGAGAGAGAGAGAGAGAAAGATAGATAGATAGATAGATAAATAGATAGATAGATAGAGAGAGAGAGAGAGAGAGATTTGACAAACCTTTTTTTAGATAAGTGGATAACTTTTTTATGGAGGCAGCTGGTTGCACAACTACCTCCATTTGGGATAAAAATAAATTATACATGATTAGAGATAGTGTTCTCAAGAGGCCTCGGCTAGGTGTAGGGGAACGAGTTCGGAAATAGAGTTTTGTACCCCATAAGGGAAAGTCCAGTGGCAACGAGGAAAGGAAGGAAAGCCACGGAAGCTGGTTAGCCTAAGCAATACTAAGTGAGAAAAGCCCAGTTCCACTTGAAGCATGGCATAGAAAAGAAAGCAGGGCATGTCATGGGTTGTAAGGAAGAGACGTGCACATGAAAGCAAGCGGGAGCAGAGCGTAGGGATGGAGCAAGGAGGAAAACAATTGTTCTCCTCATCTATCACTCAAGGAAGAAGGCTATAATTAAACCACTTCACTGGAAGAACGGTTTGGTATAATCGCCAGGATTTCAATCAAGATGAAATCGGTTAGTTTGAATGCCTGAAAAGCTTTTGGGGACATTGATCCGAAGCTCGAGTACGGTTCGTGCACTATTTTTCTTCTTTACCATGATGAATCAATTGATTTCATATAGGCATGCTTAGCTCATTCACTCCTAATCTCATGAAATCAGGAAGACTCGAACTCGAAAAGACCTTAAGTCACTTCAACAACTGACTTACTAAAAGAATTCTCAAAGGAAGATTCTAGAACAACGAATACGCAAACAGTGGAAATACTGCCAGAAAGGAAAGAAGGTGAGGCTATGGAATAGAAGGAAACAATCTAACTTTATATTGATCCGAAGGTAACTACTTTAAGGGATTGGACCTAGAGCAAGGGAAATAGGACATGCATGTTTTAGTTCTGGTTACGGAGCTAGTGTCAGTGCCAATTTGTGGAAGTGGAATCAATGAACAAGCGACCGGACACCTACCGAACATCCCTGAAGGATGTCCACCAGACACATCCTTACCTTCCTTCTCAGGGTGCTTCTTCTATCCCCCTTTCTGGCACCCCTATCCCTATAAAGCCAAGGGGTAGGTAAGTAGAGTTTGTATGAGCCACACAAAATGATATGTTGGAGAATTAATGAGCTGACCATTAGAACCGCCTGCTTCTAATCGTGCATGAAAAAGCGGAGGCACGTATTGTAATGCTTGTTGGGAGTAAGGGCATCAAATAAAGAAGTATAGGCTTGAAGGATCAAGTGGGAAGAGCGAAACTTGACAGGTCTCGCAGCTACTAAGCTAACGGGCAACTTTCAAAAATGGCTACCGCATCTGCGCTTTGTTACGATCCGAGAACTGTTTGAGTTGTTGGCGCCATACATGTCATTGGATGTTGCCTTCCAGCGCGACCAGTTGGTCATATCATAGTGTGAGTACTAAAATCTCTACTATCTCCCAAGTCTGTAGTCTTTTCCAAGACAATGAAGTAACGTCGTCGACTTATTGGGAAAAGGAGGAAGATCACTTTGATCTCTTATTTCGAAGAAATCAATGGCTCACGAGGAATGGAAAGAAACATATTCTATTTGATCTACAGAAACTCTTCTTTCTTTCCTCATAAGGGGAGCGGTACCGGGAGTCGCAGATCCATTCTTCTTTCGATAGTGGAACGCGAGATGTAGGCTTATTGAAAGTGAAGCTACAAAAAGATAATCCGATTCTCGTTAATCAAGCGATAACTCCTGGGTAAGCTTTATCGCTACGGATTGAACGAAGGAGTCGAGCTTGTATTTCCTCGAGCCATATGGCAAGGGGTGCTTTCCGCCAGCTTAAGACTCCAAATTTGAAAGAGAAAAAATATCCTTAAAAACGGTTTCTACTGATCTCGATGCATCTGTAGCTAAGATAGAAGTATACCTAGTATAAGATCCAATAGTTCCAGCTTATCTACCAATAGCAAAGGTATCTATCGATAACACCAAGAATAAAGGCAGGAATATAGGTAGTATAAATGCCAACTTCTACATAATGGGGAGTCCAGGGACTGACAATGACATATTTCTGAAAGGCTTAAAACATTAACGCAACAATCAGTCTTACTGCTTTTATTCTCCCCCGTGAAAAGGCCTTCTAGAAGAATGAGTGTTAATTGGGTTATAGCAGTCTCAGAGCATACCTCCTATCTTAAAAACCCACAAATCTGAATATTGAAAGAATTCACTCTTGTTCGGCATTTAGAGAGGATCGAAAGGACTCTATAATCACTACATCCAAATTTATGACCAACCTTTCCTTCAGTAATCTTACAACGAATAGGAGTTTTTCCATTGTAAATTCGTACGAATCAATCAACGAATTTCGGTACTAGGAAGGAAGAGTCTCAAAAGCGCTTGTGTTCTCACCCGGACTCATTGATGATTTGTGCCAAGCGTAACGAAAAACACGAAACTTTAGCTATTTTGTGTAACGATAGTCATCGTGCGACTTAGACTATTATTCAATAGGGTTACCGGAGTATCATAGACAGACGCAGGTTAGGTAAATCGACTCCCCATAAAAACAAAATGGACTTCGGTTAGTAGATCTTCTGTAGGTTTCCCGTCAATATCCTCTCGTGACTAGTCACTATACCGTTAGATGAGAATCTAAGGTTGCAAGATATTGAAAAAAGAAAATGTCAGGTGGAGTGGGAGTCTTTGACTTACTAAAGCCTATTCTTTTTATTTCCATCCTCGCCTCCGGAGGCTTGCTTTTATTTGATTTCTTTCAATAAAAAGACTTGAATTAAATACCTTTCTTCGGTCCAAAGATGAAAATCTTTGTAATATTCTGAGCCAATCATGAACATCACAACAAAAATAATTAAAACATTTATGGCTCCAACATAAATAAGGAGTTGCGCAACAGCAACAAAATGGGAGTTCGATAGAATATAGAGCCCATTCCAGATGGGAGAGATTTTCATTTAGATTTGACTCTGGCGCCACCGATGGTGGATGACCGGCCGACCTCACCATTAGTAGGAAGCCAGCAAGCGCCTGTAGTTGTGGATGTATTTCCATAAAGGGGGGAATTCGATAGCATCATACAGCGCCCCACTTTAGAGATAGGGGAGGGGAGTTCATTCGATCCACCACCTGAGGTCGGGCCGATCAAACTTGCATTGAACCAATTTGAGTCCTGACCCCATGTCGCTTAAATTTATCCTCTCCGCCCTTGCTGACGATCTTTACCATAAGAAGCTCACATAGATTTCTTATTAGAGAACTTGGACTTAAAATAGAAAATGAAGAAAGTCTGAAATGACTTTTCTTGGGGGTCAGCCCCTTATCCCTTATAATATAAAGAATTGGGACTAGTGGGTCTTCTCAATAATATTGTGGTTCTCCCAGGAATGGATCTTAGCCAAACGTTGATCGGGTTACGTTCGTAAATGTGTAAACCACTATTGGGTGCTGGTTCTTTGATCTCTGTTCTTACTCATGAAAAGTAACAGACAATGTTGCCTTGCTATTGACATAATTCGTGTCTTCATGGTGATAATCGGCCCCAGAGAATGGAGTCTGAGACAATGCAGAGGTCAATTGAGTACCAAGACTCCAGTGTCTAGGTAAAATATCGACCAATTTAATTCTGCGGGCCTGCCCGAACGATCAATTATTCAAATAAAGAGGCGGGTCGGAGTCTTCGTTTGTTGAAGTACCAAAACTCCTCCTCCTTCATCTTCTTCCTACCATCCCGGGGGAAAGTATGGGAACGAAGCTTCATGTTTGTTTTTCTTCAAACCCCCAATCTGCTCTCGCTCGCCGCTACTAACGGGGTCTCGGTTGATTTCCCTTCCTTTAGCTACTCAGATGTTTCAGTTCGCTAAGTTTGAAAAGTCCAAAGAGCACAGACGAAGGAGCTTTTTACTTGAAGCTTCAATATAATGAATTCGATAAGGGTAGAATACGCCCTATGGTCGATCGAAGGTCCTGTGTCACTTGAACAAAAATCTATCTTACCTTTAATCCATCTTTGCCAGATTTATCGCTGGTTCGATCTCTAGACGTGCATCGGCGACCCCCTTCCCATTGATAGTCCTCCTAAGACGATGGGATTTGCCTAAAAATAAGGTATCGAGACCTACTGACATAGATTAAGCAGCTACGAGATCCCCCATCTCGTCGAAGAAAAAAAGGGCATTAAGAAAGCATACCAAGTGAAAAAAGTCATCGTTTTAAAAAAAATTGTCATAGTATTGCAATAGCATGTATATATATATATATATACAATGATTATTGTAGAATTTCTTTTGCGTAATATTTTTCAGTGTGACTCAGTTTTATATTTACGATAACATTGCTTAATCTGTGTCTAATATTTTTATTCTTTGTTATAAGAATCAAATATCAATTGCACAAAGTGTTTTTCAAATTATTTTTATCTGTGTCTTAGTGCTAGAAATCATTTATTCATGCATAGGACTTCAAAGAAATGTTACTAATGTTAAAGTATAAGGTTTAAAGTATTGTTACCAATGTTCATAAAACATTAGATTCTTTAAAATTCAAAACATATTTGGTGTGTGGTGTGTAAAAAGAAAAAGAAAAGGGCCTAGACGCGCCTAACACTTTCTAGAACATTGATTATTATAGATTTAGTAGTATATATATATATATATATAGTAGAGAGAAAGAGTGTAGTGGGTAGGCTCGAGGCACCCACTTAGTTTGCCTAGCCATAGGGCTACCTATGTACATATATAGATGTAATCTACTTGAAAAATTTATGCAGTAAGCTATGAAGCACGGATACTCTCCCAGAAGCCAACGTTTCGTGTCCAACAACGTGTAGGACACCTATGAAGCACGAACACTCTCCCAAAAATCATGAGTCAGCTTTGACTCAAGTGATGGTGATTGTGCTTCATTTATGATTCTTAAGGTCAAAGTGTGTTTGAATTTTGTTTTGAATGGTCCATTTTCTTATTTTCATGTTAAGAATGTTCAAATAATATATTTTATGGAGAAAATTTGTTTTATTTCATTAATATATATTTAAATATATATTATATATTATACGTATCATAACGTGTCGTATCCTAGTTTTTGGGTCAATCATATGTTGCGTGTCGCATGTCGAAACATGTATTACGTGTTCGTGCTTCATAGGCAGTAAGCCAAAAAAAGCCATTACTTCCATCATGGAACTTCAATACCCTTCCTTGCAAGTCTGGTATGCCTTTTCTCTCTTTATGCTTATGGTACTGAAAATAACTAAGAGAGGCAAAACAAAGTACACCACTACTTCAAACCTACCCCCATGACCCAGGAAGCTACCCATTATAGGAAACGTACACCAACTCATGGGCTATCTTCCCCATCATGGACTAAGACAATTAGCCAAAAAATATGGACCTATTATCCACATAAGGCTTGGAGAAATTCCCATCATTGTTGTTTCATCATCAAAGATTGCTAAAGAGGTGATGACAACACATGATCTTACCCTTGCTTACCGACCCCATGTTACCACTACAAAGATCATGTCTTACGATTCTTCTAACGTTACATTTGCACCCTATGGTGAATACTGGAGAAAAGTATGAAAGATTTGCATGTTGGAGCTTTTAACGCCGAAACACGTTCAATATTTCTGGCCTATTAGGGAAAATGAGGCGTGCAATCTCAGTAAATGGATTGCTTCACAAGCAGGATCACCTATCAATCTTACTCAACAAATTTTCGCGTCGACATATAGAGTCACCTCAAAAGCAGTCTTGGGAAAAAAATACAAGGACCAAGAGAAATTCATATATGTTATGAAGGATGTTGTGAAGGCTGCAGTAGGGTTTGCTCTTGCAGATGTTTTTTCGTCGGTCGATTTGCTTCATTACATAAGTGGATTAAAGCCTCACCTTGAGAGGTTGCACAGAGAAGCTGAAAGGATGATGGAAATTATCATCAAAGAATGCGAAGAAGATACGATAAATAGAAAAAGTGGTGGTGAGGGTGAAGTACAAGAAGACCTCGTAGATGTTCTCCTAAAATTTCACAATCTTGGTGGTGGCTCTGAGTTCTCACTTTCTACTGACAACATCAAAGCACTAATCTTTGTAAGTATTCAATTTTCATTCTGTTTTTGAGTTCTCTTAAGACTTAACCATAGTTTTATCTACATATTTTATGATTCCCATCTTTTATATATACAAAGATCTCCCAAGAATCCTAATTAAAGCTTTGATACCTATTGTTATGGATAATCATGCAAACAGAAAAAGAAAAAAAATAGAAGAGATAACATATATAGGAATGACATTGGCATGGTTCTTTATATAACCATGGGCAGAGACAACAACAATCTATTATTAGCACTATAACAAAGATGTAAGATTACACAGAGGATCCTTGTAAGGACATTTTTATCATGTCCGATATCTTTCATTTGTGTATGACGTACGCCGCTACAAAAGGCACGTCTCTTCACGATCTCACATAATGTCCTGTATCCGAATTCCAGGAATCAAGCATTCAACATCTCCATCATGTGTCCACCTCAACGACTTCATGCTCCACGATTTTAGGGATTCTATGCAAGTGGTACGCAAGAGAAGTCAAAATAATGAAAGAAGGCAAGATAGGAAAGTTCAAGGGAATTTTGGTAATTTTACAATAATCGTCTGGAGGTCCAGTCAACTGGAAAGGTGAAGAGCTCGACGCCATGAAGATACTGGAAGAAAGGGCACCTCAATTCGAGCTACGATGAAGGAGTTATGGTCCTTTGAAAATGGAGAAAATTCTGAAAAAAATCCTTAAAAGAATGTTGTGTATTTTTAGCCCCAAAACCAGCAAACTATCGCGAACCGAAGGGCGAACTGGTTCGAGGTACAAGCCGAACCAGTTCGAGGTACCTGACGCTGGCAAGAGTTCCAAAAACTTAAAATTCCTTTTGATTTTCTTAGAAAAGCCAACTTCGGGGGAGTTGTTTTGTAAGACGTGGAGAGACGTTTTTAAGAGTTCTATTAGCTCAAGTCTTCATATTTTGTGTCCCAAAACTCATGTTTTGATTCACACATCATTCTCATACTTTTTTGAATCCGTTTGAAACCCAATAACACTACTTTGGTTTTGTTCATCTTTGTGGAGAAGCCGTTTTCTTCTTCATTGCTGCGCACTTGGAGTTCCTGAGGGAGATTCCAGCTGACGACACCAGAATCAATAACCGCGGGTATTTCTATGTCACAATTGTTTTTATTGTAATCCGTGTAACTGTATCTTACAAAATTATAGTCACTACACCAAAATGATAAAATTGTCACCTTTCAGCCGGCCACCCTTGTCAAGGTCATTGACCGTGACAAAAAAACATGCGTTTTGTGTCACGGTCATTGATCTTGACACGACCATGACAAAGAATTGTCATGGTCAAGGACCTTGACACGATCGTGACAACTTCTGCAGCAAAAACCCTTTCCCCTTCTTTTTCCCCCCGTCGTTCCCTCCTTTTTCCAACTCTCTCTCTCTCTCTCTCTTCCATTTATATATATGTTTGTGTGTATATATATATATATGTGTGTGTGTGTGTATATATGTGCGTGTGTGTGTGAGTGGGGGGTGGGGCAGGGTGGGGGTAGGGGTGGGACAGGGGGGCTGTTGTGTGTGTGTGTGTGTGTGTGGTGGGTGGGGGGTGTGGAAGGCAGGGTGGGGCAGGGTGGGGGGATGTTGTGTGTGTGTATGTTGTGGGTGGGGGTGGGTGGGTAGGGAGTAGGGTGGGGGTAGGGGTGGGGCAGGAGGGGCTGTTGTGTGTGTGTGTATATGTGTGGTTGGTGGGGGGTGGGGAGGGGGGTCGGGCAGGGTGAGGGGCTGTTGTGTGTGTGTGTGGTGGGTGGGGGTGGGGAGGGAGGGGGGGGGGGGTAAGGCAAGGTACCATTGTAATTCTCTTAATATCGTGTTTTGATGATTCTATGAGATAATATATATTGTTTCAAGGTTAACTCATTGTAGATAAAAACGTTCACATAGTAAGATTAAATTGAATCCATCCATAGATTCTATAATTACATCCACTAAAATATAATTAATAAATGAAACAGTTTTAGATGAAAGTAAATTAATAATTAGTGCCCATTTCATATGAAAGTAGGATTGCCCCTCAGTGTAAATTAGTAAATTAATAATTGTATACGTTAATTGTTAGTTTAATTTATGAAATGTATTAATTGAGTAGATGAATTAGAAGGAGTACGGGATACACATTTGTTGTTGACATTGCTGTTGGATTATTTTGTTTAGTAAATGTTTGGTTGGTTAGTTTTAAAAGTAGAATGACCACTGGATTATTGTCGATATGGGGGTGGGATTTTTCAACTTTTTTTGAAAATTACTTTGTATATCGAACAATATATATATAGTATGATAATTAAATGAAACATACTTGAAATTAAATATAGTGCGCATAGATACTAGCCTTCTAGTTCTTATGCGTACGCATTCAATAGCCCTTAGACCCGTTCGAGAGTCATTACCCCTGTAATGAGATCTCTCGAATTATCCCATTTGGACAGTTTGAGACTATATAATTTCTGTATAATATTCTTAGTGGCTTAAAATTGTTACTTTTGGAGGAAGTTCTGCAGTCGTATCTTAATGTTCTCTGGGTACAAACTAGATTGACAAGTGTGACTGTTATTTCAATTGATCAATTGAAATAACACTCACACCTACCAATCTACGTCGTGTACTTGGAGAACTACGGGGATATGCTGTCGAATTTTTTTCAAATCGTAACAATGTGCATGACCTGTGAAGTATATTACAGAAAAATGCGGTCTTGAATGGGATAGGACCACTCACCCTTTAATAAGATAATTAAATGGTGGGATAATTAAATGATGGGATAATTAAATAAATCATACTATAAATCTAAGTTTTGTTTACCTTTAATAGGTGTTTAGTTGTGGTAGCTGTGATGGGATATCGGAAATATAAAGAGTGGATGGGTGAGACTAATAGAATGGGGGATGTGTTTCGCAGAGGTGCTAATGAATTTGTGAAATATGCAAAGAGATGTCATAATGATGAAGAGTTTCCATGTCCGTGTGCTAGGTGTAATAATGGTAAGGTGTTTGAGTGGAAAATAGTTGAACTACATTTTTTAAGATCGGGTATGCAAGATAGTTATCGATTTTAGAGTTTTCACGGTGAATTGAAAGTTCCTTTTGTCCCCGACCAACCTTCACAACAACCTTCAACAAGTAGAATAGATGTAGAAGGGGACGACGTAGATCATAATATGTTATAGAATTTAGTTGATGATGCGTACGGAGTTTATGAAGCAGAGGAGAATGAGGTTACTGATGATGTAGAAGATTCAAGTGCTCGTGAAGATAGCACGATAAAACTTGACGATGATTACCAAAGTTTAAAATTTAAGATGACCCAACCGTTATACTCTGGCTGTGAGAAAGATCAAACAATTTTACATGTCATGGTTGGTTTGCACAGTTTGAAGACGCAGTATGGTTTGTCTGGCAATAGCGTGACGGGAATTCTGAAATGGGTGAAGGGCTTATTACCCAAGGTGAGTACACTTCCAAATAGCTATCCTGTTATGAAGAACAGTTTGAAAGGTTTGGGAATGAAGTATAAATCGATTCATGCTTGTGTGTGTGACAGCATACTATACCGAAAGGAGTATGAAAATCTCGATCGTTGTCCGGTATGCGATGAACCTAGATATGTCCAATCTACTAGTAAGGAAGGCACAAGCTCAAAAGTGCCTCAAAAAGTATTGAAATATTTTCCCGTTGGGCCTAGATTAAAGCGATATTTCACAGTACCATGGATTGCAGAGGCAATGACTTGGCATGCTAGGGCAGAAGTAGGGGGTAATATCATGCGTCATCCTATTGATTCTACAGCCTGGCGGAGGATGAATTTTGAGTATCCCGATTTTGCTCGAGAACAACGCAACATTCGTTTGGCTATATCAGTAGATAGTTTCAATCCATTTGTAAATCTAAGCACCAATCAGAGTGTATGGCCAGTGATCCTATCCCCACTCAACCTCCCTCCTTCACAGTGTATGAGACCTGAATTTTCGATGATGGCTTTGTTGAAACCTGGGTCAAAGGCACCAAGTGATGACATTAACGTCTAACCTGGATCCTTTCGTAAAAGAATTAAATGAGTTGTGGGAAGAGGGTGTGCAATCATTTGACTCTTTTAGAAAAGAAGAGTTTACGCTAAAAACTATGTTGATGTGGCCAATTCATGATTTTCCAGCTTATGGGACATTATCCGGTTGTGTAGTACATGGTTATTTGGGGTGTCCTATTTGTGAAGAGGAGACTGAATCTCTTCATCTATCCTCTAGCTTAAAAAATGTATACCATCGCCACAGGAGGTTTTTACCCCAGCTCATAGTTTCAGATTTGAGAAAGGTTACAATTTTTTATTGGGCGGAGTTGAACATAAGCTTCCGCCGAGACAACTTTCGGGTTCAGAAATTGAAAGTAAATCTTCTGAATGTGGCCCTAATATGCCAGGTAAGAATCCCAAATTTAAGAACGCCAAGCATAAGAAGACCCTAACTGGGAATGAAACTGAGATAAGAAAGGCATGGTCTCAGAGGTCAATTTTATTTGACTTGCCTTATTGGAAGAATAACCTGGTGCACCATGTATTGGATGTGATGCATGCAGAGAAGAACTTCGCTGAACATATTGTGGGTACTTGCCTTGGGGGGAGTCATTCGAAGGATGGAGAAAATGCCCAAAAAGACCTTAAATCGTTAAAACTTAAGCCACAACTATGGTTGAAAGAAGGTAGTAGGGGAAGGACAATAATTCCCCCAAGTGCGTTTACTTTGACGAGTGGGGAAAGGAAGGTGCTTCTAGACACAATATATAATTTGAAGGGCCCATCTACTTTTTCGTCCAACTTGCAAAGGATTGTGAATTATGCTACTCATGATTTACATAAGTGTAAGTCCCACGATTGGCATGTGATCATGCAATTGGTTCCTCTATTGTTTAAGCACTGTTTCTCCAAGCACAAGGATTTGCGTAGGGCTATTATGAAAATTCATATTACCTTCTCCCTCTTGTGTGAGAAGGTAGTGAATCGAGAACACATAGTGGCTGCAAAATTGGCTGTGATCGAAGCGATTTGTGTATTGAAGAAGTACTTTCCCCCAGCATTCTTTGACACAAGTGTTCACTTGTTGGTACACCTATGTGACGAGGCACTTCTTTGTGGTCCAGTTAGATATCGGTGGATGTATCCGTTTGAAAGATTGATGAAAGTTTTTAAAGATTTTGTCAAGAATACGCAATACATTGCAGGATCAATTGCAGAGGAATACATTACCGTGGAGTCATCAATATATACTCGGGAATATATGCCTGACTCGACCATCATTGATGACACTGATGAATTCGTCGATGATGGTGGTCATGTGATGGGAAAACGAGTGAAATTAACGAGTTTGCAACATGAACAAGTAGCTCGTTATTTATTTGACACACATGAAGATGTCGAAGAATGGAAAAAGTAAGTTTCGATTATTATAATGTTTAACATTATTTTATATTATTTTATACATGATTAATTTTGTAATATGCAGAAAATATGAAGCCTGTGAGAACAATAAAAGACGAAAAACAATGGTACAATCAGACAGCGAATTTAGGCTGCGGTTGACACAAGAGGTAATTATAATGAAAATAGTCGTTATATAGCATTACATTACACTCAAATTTTACCACTAATATAATTAATTTATCTATATTCTCAGATCCTAAAAACGGGTGATGCGACATCAAGGCTTGCTCGTCTTGCCACTGGACCCTTGTTCGTGGTACAAGAGTACAAAAAGTATCAATTGAACGGCTACATTTTCGGTGCTAAAGTGTACGAGGAAAGTACAAATGTACATAACTCGGGAATTTCATACAAGTCTCTTACTATCTTTCGAGCGAGCGCAAAAGATAAAAATCTCGTTAAAGCTGAAATGACTTACTATGGTGTAATCCAAAATATATTTGAATTGGATTATATAAGCTTCAAAGAGGTTGTATTTTACTGTGACTGGGTAAGAGTTGAGGATAAAAATGCTTGTAAAGTTGATCCTGTCACCAATTTGATCATGCTTGGCTTGTCCAAGTTGAAGAGTAACGACCACGTGAGCGATGGGCTGTTTATTTGTGCATTTCAAAAGGTTAAGCAAGTGTTTTATTCGGAGTATATCAACAACGAGCCGTGGTCAATTGTCCAACATGCTCCAAGGCGTCTAAATAGTAGTGTGGATGACTTGGCTGCTCCTACCGAATATCAATCCATTTTTTATGATAACCCGAATTTGAAACAATTTTTTAATTTGTAATAAATATTTCAATTTGTAGCGAAACATCCATTTTTAATGTTTTTAATTGATTTGCACTTTATCATTTCCACTCTTGTGTAGTGTGCGTGTGTGGAGAGGAGATTAATACATAAATAATCCAACTACATCTAAGTTTTGTTTATACTAATCCATGAATATACGCTTCCTACCTTTAATAGGTGATTAGTACATAGTTATTTGGGGTTTCCTATTTGTGGAGAGGAGACTGAATCTCTTCATCTATCCGAACACTAAGAAATGCCATAATCCTATGAAGTTATGCTCTGTAAATTCCTCCCAACCGTTATGTAGCCAAACATCACCAGTTGAAGTTATCAATTCCACTTTACATACCCCACCACTTGGAACCTCTAGCAAAACATGGGAGACCATTGGAAGGTGGAATTCACAACTTCAACTGCTGATTTTTGGCTACACAACGGTTGGAAGGAATTTGCAGCACATAACTCCATAAGATTATGGCATTTCTTAGTGTTCAGATATGAAGGGAATTATATTTGACACGATTGCCCAGGGTATATTAGTTGGAAGGAGGTGCCATATGAGCTCAAGTTAGCTGTTTGGGTGGCACTACAGGTAATGTATTTATATTTATGTGTCAATTTCGATTTCGATTTCAATTTCGATTTCAATTTATCTATATTTGTGGGGCGGATACTAATTTTACTTTATTTTATTTCAGGGGACAGGGAGTGTCCCTGAGGGTAGGCCACATATGCTCGATACTTATGTGGCTCTTCGGACGAGAAGGGAAGGATAAGGAGGTGTCCCCGAGCGCCGCGGTACAAAATCTCTTTTCCAACTAAATAGTTTGTAGATTTGAGATAATTGATGGTGATGTTGTTTCTTCTTAAATAGTTTCTATTTTGAATGTATATTTGCGTTATCTCTAGTTTATTTGGATATATGATATTTGAATAGGTACAACGTTGCTATAACAGGTACAAATATACTGTTGGGCAGTGGCAGTGGCCATACTGCCCAGCAGATTTTTTTTCAATTCTGCCCAGAATTGTCACGGTCATTGCCCATGACAAGTCCATGACAACTGTTGTCACTGACATGTCACGGTCAATGACCGTGATAATTTTTTTAAATAGGGTCAAGGCTTTGTCCCAGTTATTAACCGTAACTAACTTGTTGTGACACCCCGACTAATTAAATACCGGGTAGCTACTCCTTTATTAAATTAATTCAAAATGCCAAGTTGGCTCAGTTAATAGCATCACTGTCGAAAACATTTTTATTATTACTAACCACCTATTATTTAAAAAGTAAGTTGCCAAATTTTAATTAAAGTCCGATAAACATGCAACAAGTGTAATAAAAAATTAAATAACACCATTCACCATAATGAAGTAAGTAGAGTAACCAACACATAAAGTAAATAAAGTCTGGAGGAAAAACTCCTCACTACAATCCCACAACTGAAAAAGTAAACCGAATACTAAAACGATACATGCCAAAGTCTGAAAACTGTAAATAGAAAGATGTCTAATAAAAATGGGCAACATGCCCTACAACTGATAGATAATAACTATGGAATTCAAAAGATCGAAGCGTCTACAAGCAAAGTCCCTGTAACTTCCACAAACAGCTACAGCTCGTCACCTGAATGAGTATCCTATGCTTGGTGTCCTTGTGCCTGGGCACCTAAAATGGTTTTACAAGAAAAATAGATTTGAAAAGCAAACGGGTCAGAGCCCGAATGTGGAGTTATATTTTAAAAACCTGCAAGTGCTTTAAAAACATTTAAAACATTAAATGCAAAGTACATGTTAGGACGTGCACTCACATGATTTTCTCACCTCTCGTCTAACTGTGCACTCCTAACGTAAGTACCCATCTATAACGACCCATACCACTAGCTAAGTGACAACATATCTAGCTAGACTGCCAAAGTCCTACCCATATTACTCGGTTCCATTAACATTAATATGCTCGTAATTAAGTAGGGGTTTATCGTAACTCCGATATTCAATATGCAATATATATAACTATCAGTTAACTCTTTATGTTTCTCGAGTCAATACCGTAATTATTTTACAACATTAACATGAAGATTCTCATTAATTAAGTGTATATTATTCACATCATAAATATACAATACAAGCACCCCGAGAACTAAGCTGCGGTGCACACATACTCTGCTATCCATCCCGGTACATCACGTACATAAGGATTACATATTCCGAATCTCTCAGGAATAGTTCACAGATAACAACATCACAAGTAATGGAGGCGAACACAGTCACATCACATGGGTCACGCACATACCTACGCTCCCACGATCAGCGGACTTATTAATATCCCAATAAGTCTTTCTATGACCTATGTTCATCAAGGTAACCAGTCTAAATCCGGGCAACACAAGGATTAGAAGGCCCTAAGCGAACGCAAACCTCCCGTGATAGCAAGTATGGTAGGTATGTCATACATACAATTCATATACCAATACTAAGTAAACACATGTCTTAGTAATACCGTAGTTTAATCGTAGTACTATACTCATCCTCGTACTAACTTATAATTATCACAATTTACACTATTTCGGTTTATCATCATACGCGCCATAATTTATTCTCACGTCGTAGTAGACACTCACGTCTCAACCCAAACGGTTCATTGATCTAAATTACTCGTATATAAATTTACTCCTCGTAATAACCCAAATGTCCCAAATCTATCCTTACATCATCAAAGGAAGGTCATCTATATCCTCGAACAAGTTTACGGGGCTCCAAAAATCAAAACAGTCCAAAAAGGACCAAACTGTCAACTCGTTAGAAGTCTCGTTCGAACGAGACTGTTCGAACGAGATTCCTCTGTCAACTCGTTAGAAGTCTCGTTCAAACGAGACTGTTCGAACGAGATTCCAGTTCGTTCGAACGAACTGTACCTTCTAACGATATCTCGTTCGAACGAGATATCGAACGAAACTACCCCTCGTTAGAAGAGACTGGTCAACTCGTTAGAAGCTCGTTCGAACGAGTTCGTTCAAACGACATGGGTAGGGGGCTTCTAACGAGCTACCAGATTCGTCCCAGATTTTCTAAGTTACGTTTCTCACCATTTTTAACACCTCAAGCCTTCTCCAAAGTTCGTTCTAACAGAGTTTTAAGTCCTCTAATCATACTACAACATGCTAAGATCATCTACTAACATCTTTTAATGCATTAAAGCATCCTAAACATCATTAAATCACAAGATTTTATACTTTTCCCCAATTTTATCAAGAACATGAACCCTAGATTTATATCATCATCAAATCCCAGAATTTAATCCGTTAATTTCTTCTAATCACAATTATCATGAGAGAAATCATCTACCTATCATTCTACATGCAATTCTCTTCAAAATTTTCAAGTTCTAAACTCCAAACTACATGGGTTTTCATTATCTTTCAAGAACAGTTGTAATTCATCAATTTTCTAACATGGAAGAAACATTCTACGAATTTAAATATGATTAAAACACTTGCCTTGATTGGATTTCTGATTTTGGTGTTGGTTTGGTGAAGATTTCTGCAGAATTCCCTCTCTCCAAGCTTTTCCTCCAATGGTGGCTTAAGGTGGCTAGGGTTTTCTTTGGGAAGATTGTAAACCTAATGTTAGCCTCCGTAGCTGTAAGGGTTAATATGGGTTGGTTAATGGGTTTAGTGGGTTAAATCCACATCAGATTAAAACTCCCAATTTTCGTCACTTTTAATTCCTCAAAATGTAAAATTACCAAAATACCCTTTATGATGCCGGTACGGCCTAAAAATACCCCGGGACCCAAACTATACCCCCGGCTAGTGTTTTCTGACTATCTCGACCCTTCCGGACGCGTTGGCGCACTCAAAATGACCATACGGTTTATAGATTTTAAATTCACTTTTTATAATCAAAATATTACACCGTGACGCGGCGGTCCCACGCGTCTCAACAAAATTTCTAAAATGCCGTATATAAATCTCACGACAACTTTTATAATACCAAATTCATATATAATCATATATGCACATAATCAAATACCAACTCGCATCTCGTTAGTATTTTTAACCCGGATTAATTTCCAATTAATATGCATTTAATTAATTAATCCCAAAAATAAATATAGCCAAAAGTACGGGGTATTACACTTGTCATGGCCCGTGACACGACTGTGACAATTCTAATGAACTTGTCACGGTCAATGACCGTGACACGTTCGTGACAAAAAAGTTGTCTCGCCCCGAATTGTCATGGTCATTGACCTTGACAAATCCAACTTGTTAAGGTCAATGACCATGACAGTTCGACAGATTTGGTGTAGTGAGTGAAAATAAAAAAGTTTTGCCCCTTTGGGGTATTTTTCCTCACTTGTGTGTGTTTGAATGTTCTTGCATGATTTCATCATCTTGAATCACACCTAGATGCATGTTTAGGATTTAATTGATAAGAACTGAGTTTAATCAAATAATTTCTTTATTTGAACGCAAGCACACTCTTTAAATTGGTATCAGAGCCAATTACACAACTATACCGTGTAATTTTCCGCAATTGTTTTTTAAGATATTAATTTTTTGAAAACTTGATTTTTGAAAAAGAGCGTGTTCATTGGAGAAGTTATATAATAAAATGCCAGTTTTTGACGGGACGAACTATGCTTACTAGAAAGCCCGCATGAGATCTGCTTTAAAATCCATAGATGAACGTGTCTGGATTTTGGTTGAAAAAGGGTGGACACCTCCCTCCGTCAATGTTGAAAACATGACTAATTTAAAACCCGTAACTACAAGGACTGAAGAAGAATTTAAATGGTCATCTTTTAATTCTAAGGGTTTAAGTGTTATTTTTGGATCCATCACTCCTGACGAGTTTTGACGGATAATGACGTGCACCACGTCAAAATAGGCATGGGATGTTTTACAACTTACCCATGAAGGAACTAATGTTGTGAAAGAGTCTAAACTGCAAAATTTAACAACTTAATTTGAGACCATCACCATGCTTAAGACTGAATGTTTTGATGATTTTTATGCTAGGTTGTCTGATATTGTTAGTGCTAGCTTCAATCTTGATAAACATATTCTTAATGTTAGAGTTGTTAAAAAGATTCATATATCATTGCCTAGGTGTTTTATCCCTAAAGTCACAGTGCTAAATTATATGGGTAATTTAAATACGCTAAAATTGGAAGAACTTGTAGGAGACTTACAAACGTATGAAATTGATATGTTTCCTAAATCTTTTAAACCTAAAGATAAGGTAATTACACTTAATGCCCAGGAGAGAAAAAGTGAGGGGTCAGCAAGAAAGAGAGTCGAGTCATCCAGAAAGAGGGAGATAGAAACGTCTGATTCTGAGTGTGATTTTAACTTAGGGTCCGTTTGATAGCACAAAAATTCCAAGGCAAATCCTCCAAAGTTGGAAAATTCTAGTATTTTCCAGCTTTTAGGCTGTTTGATAGCCTTAATTTGCCTTGGAATTTGTTTTCTATGTACAACACCCCTTAATCACAATTTGCCACCCTAGGGTGGAATTCAATTCTTTGGGGGGGGGTCAGGTTTTTGTTTGCCACCTTTGGGTGGCAAATCACTTAAAACCAATTTTTTTTATAACTCTATATATTTCATAAATATATAAATATATATTGTTAATAAATATATAAATATATATCTTTCGTATATTTTAATATATATTCGTATTTTTATATATTTTAGCACATATATGTATATTGCGTGTATTTTGTATATTTATATATTTCGTACATTAATATAATTTATACATTTTAATATATATTTATATTTTGTATATTTCATATATTTTATATATTTCTTATATTTAATATATATTATTTACAAAATATATACATATACATAATATATATGTATATTATATTCTGTATATATACATATATATAATATATATTATTCTGCATATGTATATTATATATATGTATATATACAAAATAATGTATATTATATATATGTAATATACATATATATAATATACATATGCAGAATAATGTATATTATATATATGTATATATTCATAAATACGTAATATATATGTATATATTCATATTATATATGTATATATTCTATATATATGTATATATTCTGTAAATAATATATATTTAGTATATTCAGTATATAATATAATATATATTCATATATTCAGTAAATACTATATTATATTTTCATAGATTTTGTACATTTAATAGATTTTGTATGTACAAAATCTATTAAATGTAAATACTATATTATATTTTCATAGATTTTGTACATTTAATAGATTTTGTACATTTAATAATATAAAAATTCTATTATTAAATATAATAGATTTTTATATAAAATAATATAAAAGTTTATTATATTAAATGTACAATTATATTATTAATATATAAAATAATATAAAAGTCTATTATATTAAATGTACAATTATATTATTAATATTATTAAATGTACAATTATATTATTAAATATAATAGATTTTTATATTATTAAATGTACAAAATCTATTAAATGTATAAAATCTATGAAAATATAATGTATTACTTACGGAATATATTCATATATTAAATATATTATTATATTTAATATATGAATATATATTATATTATTTGCGGAATATATATATTCCGTAAATTATTATTAATTTCCGAAAAAATATACAAAATACATGAATATTCCGGAAATTAATAATAATATACGGAATATATATATTCCGCAAATTATATTAATTTTCGGAATATATATATTCCCCAAATAATATAATATATATTCATATATTTTGTATATACGGAATATATATATTCTGTAAATAATATAATATATATTCATATATTTTGTATATTTAATAATATATATTTATTATATATATATATATTCCGTAAACAAATTTTCCACATTTATATCTATTTTCCAGCTTTTGCGTTTGATAGAAAATGTGGAAAATTGATGATTTTCCAACTTGTATCAAACAGACACAAGTTGAAAAATATTCATTTGCCTTGGAATTGTTTGCCCTAGAATCAAATGTCCTGGAATCATTTGCATTTTCCCAGTTTTCTATCAAACGGACCCTTATATGATTTGGCCCTATTTGCTAAAAATTTCAAGAAAATTCTCAAATTCGAGAAAAATGGTACTTTCAAAGATAAAAAGAATTTTGAGAAAAATAAGTTTGAAAAGAAAAATGAAAAAGGTTTTAATGATCCTCCTAAGAAAGAAAGTGAGAGATGCTATGAGTGCGATGGTAGGGGTCATAGAGCTTTTGAGTGTGCTACTAGGCTGAACAGAGAAAATGGCAAAGTTGTCCTTAATGCTACCCTTAGTGACGACAGTGAGGTCGAGTCGGTGGACTCTGGAGATGAGTCATCGCATGAGTGTAACTTCACCGCATTCATGGCTAGTCATGTGAGTACTTCTAGTGCTCCTCACGACGATGAGGATGCTGCTTCATAGGGACACCTCGACAGTGAGAACGATGTGAGGGAGGGGGAGGATGATGCAAGTGAGAGCGATAGTAATCGTCAACGCACCTACGCTGAGTTATATAAGGAGTCTTTTAAAACCAAAAAGCGTAATGAAGCGTTAGTTCTTAGGATCACCACGTTAGAAGAAGATTTAGAAGAAGTGAGAGAGAGAGAGTCCTCCACCTGCACCACCTTGAGAGAGAGAGAGAGAGTCTGTCTGTGTTGAGAAAGAGAGCTTGTTTAGAGAGAGAGAGAGACTATTTGGAGAGAGGGAGAGAGAGTTGTTTTGAGAAATAAAAAGGGGACTTGACTAAACAAGTGGCTAGTCTTACGAGTGAGCTCCATTCCTCCCTGGAGACTCAGAAGAAACTTGAAGCCCTTGTAGCCCAGCTTACTCATGATCTTGAGAGATCACGGGAAGTCAAGGTACAAATTGAGGACAAATCTGGGAAGATGGGAAAGATGCTCCTCGGTCTCGCTTTAGGTTTTGGCAAAAGGCAGGGATAGGTTTTGATGGTGCCTCCACATCCCAAATTGCACCTGGACCAGTTCCTGAGTTTACTACGACTCCATATGGCCATCGTCAAAAACCATGAAGGAGAGTTCGACCAAGAAAAGCAAACCAAGGTTCGCCTAAGACTGTGTTCTTTTGTACATATTGCAAAAGAAAAGGCCACCTAAGGGAGTTTTGCTATAGTTTAGGTCGGACACGATGTACTACTGTTCCAACACATCATACTAATGATTTTGCCAGTCTGAGAGAGAGTGTTGAGTTTTTAGCTGCCACATCACAGAGTTTGATGGAGGAATTTCGACGGATGTCTTTGCCGTCAGAGAATGCTTCTCGCATCCCTGCTAAAACCAACAAAAACAAGGGTAAACAAAAGGTTACCACTTCTAGGGTACCTAAGAAAGATAAAAAGGCCCTTATTGTTCATGTCGCTCTCAAAGCACATAATACCTCACAGTGGTATTTTCATAGTGGGTGCTCCAAACATGTGACAAGTGATGTCTCATATTTTACCTACCTTGAGGACTATAAGGAAGGTAAAGTCACCTTTGGATATGGGAGAAAGTCTACCATTGTAGGACGAGGTACAGTAGAGTTACAAGGATTTCATAAGCTAAAGAATGTTTTGTACGTCAAAGGTTTAAATGCAAATCTTCTCAGCATTAGCCAGTTGTGCGACGCTGACTTTGCCTTAAAATTTGACCGTGACGCGTGTAATGTCTATAATCAAGCCGGTAAACTTTTAGTGTGAGCGGTGAGGACAGAGGATAATTACTATAGGACTGAGCCCACGTCCTCACTTATCTGCAACAGTGACACGATCACTCCTATAGATCTGTGGCACCAACGTCTAGGTCACGCGAATGTTAGAGATTTAACTCGCTTAGCTAAAAAGGACCTTGTACGTGACTTACCATCTCTTGGAAAGCCAACCTCCACGGTTTGTGGACCTTATCAGTTGGGAAAGCAAATCCGTAGCCCCCATAGGAAGTTTCATTCCATTACCACCTCCCGTGTTCTTGAGCTGATTCACATGGATCTTATGGGTCCTACTCGTACTGAGAGTCTGGGTGGTAAGAGGTATATCCTCGTGATGGTGGATAATTTCTTTAGATATTCGATTGTAGGTTTTATGAGAGAGAAATCCAATGCTGTAGAGTTTTTAATGACCAAGTGCCATGTCCTGCAAAATCAACACGGAGTCACTATTAACAAAATACGTAGTGATAACGACACAAAATTTAAGGAAGCAAAGGTAGATCTTTACAGTGATAGCCTTGGGATCAAACATGAGTTTTCTACCGTGAAGACTCCTCAGCAAAATGGGATTGTTGAGATAAAGAATAGGACGATCTAGGAACTGGCTAGATCTATGCTTCTAGGTCGTAAAGTTTCTAGAAGATTTTTGGCAGAGGTAGTATCTAATGCATGCCACACAGTGAATAGGGATTACCTGCGTCCACACACTCTTAAGACGCCGTATGAATTGTGGACTGGCAAGAAACCCAACCTTGCATATTTCCATGTTTTTGGGAGTAAATGTTACATCCTACGGGATAGAGAGAAATTAGGAAAGTTTGACTCTCGGAGCGACGAGGGAATATTGCTAGGATATTCATCGAATAGTAGAGCGTATCGAGTTTTTAACCTGAATAGATCTAAGGTTATGGGGTCAATAAATGTCACCGTACGAGATGACGATCCTTCGACCTTTATTGATCCTAGCCTTCAGTGTGAGGATGAGAACTTTTCTGGCAGCGATTTACTTGTCCCTCACCCACACTCTGTGGATCCTACTCCTGTGTTAGGGGACACACCTTCTTGGGTTCGCAAGAGTCATGATCTTTCTTCCATTGTTAGCGATACCACTATAGGGTCAAGACTTATGCTTAGCTTGAGAACGTTGTTAGCCATCTTTTCTACACGTCCAAAGTCGAGCCCAAGAATCACAAAGAAGCACTCAAGGATGAACACTGGATATCTGCCATGCACGATGAGCTGCTTCAGTTTAAAAAGAACAATGTCTAGGAACTTGTCCCCCGACCTAGTGAGACTAATGTGATAGGTAAGCGGTGGATTTTTAAGAATAAAATGGATAAAAATGGTACCATAATCAGAAACAAGGCTAGGTTGGTCGCTTAAGACTACACACAGATAGAGGGTGTAGACTTTGGGTAGACATTTGCTCCTGTTACGAGGCTTGAGTCCGTCCATTTACTACTCGCCATCACATGTCATCTGCGCTTCAAGTTATATCAGATGGATGTCAAGAGTGCCTTTCTCAATGGCATTCTACAGGAGGAAGTTTATGCGGAACAACCAAAAGGGTTTGAAGACCCTAAGCACCCGGAGCACGTCTACTATCTAAGGAAAGCCTTGTATGGTTTGAAGCAAGCACCCCGTGCTTGGTACGAGAGGCTTACTTCCTATATCTTAGTCCGTGGCTTCAAAAAATGGGGAGTTGAAATGACGTTATTCGTCAGGAGAGATGACGGTGCTATTTTGGTTGCCCATGTCTATGTGGATGACATAGTCTTTGGATCCACGTTCTCCCAGCATGCTCACCACTTTCAGGAGAAGATGAAAAGTGAGTTTGAGATGATCATGGTAGGTGAGCTTACCTTCTTCCTTGGTCTCTAGGTTCATCAGTTAGAGGATGGGATGTTCATCTCCCAATCCAAGTATGCTAGAGACCTAGTGAAGAAATTTGGTTTAGACTCCACTAAGTATGCACGTACACCTATGAGTACTTCCATCAAGCTTAGTAAGGACACTTCAGGCACGAACATAGAGCAAACCTTGTATCAGAGTATGATAGGTAGTCTTCTCTACTTGACTGCCAGTCATCTCGACATAGCCTTTAGTATTGGAGTCTATGCGGGATATCAGGCGTCCCCGAAAGAGTCACACTTACTCGCTCTAAAACAAATTATCAAATACGTAAGTGGGACTCTCTCCTACAATATTTGGTATTCCTTTGATATCGATGACCGTTTATACGCCTATTCGGATTCCGATGGGACGGGGATGTAGATTCATAAATATCAAATCAACTCAATGACTGCCATCTAGTCGTCACACACGTCAAGAATTAATAACCTAGACGCTTTGATACCACTAATTGTCACACCCCAAACCCAATGTCCCTACTTATCATTTGTTATTAGAATAATTGGATCATGATCTTGAGCCCCTTGGAAATATAATTCAATTATCAATATTTTATTCAATAATGTACATAATTAACATACTATTATTCTTATACCATAATGAAATCAATATCAGAGTCATAATTAAGCGGACATACAACACTATGATTAACTATGATAAAATTTCACAATCATCAACTCAATCCATACTACCGCAATATATACAATGCGTGAGTATATTAAAATCTTCAGTGTGACAATGATAAAATCCCCATATTTAAACCCCATTTCTTTCCAACGGTGCAACTCTCAAAGTTACCGGTCATATGGTATCCTAGCTGACAGCATACAAAATACAAACCGTAAGCATTAAGCCTAGTGAGGTACTCCTTCCCTACAATGAAATAACAATTCTATATTGAATATGTGGATATAAAATCCGAACAATCCTGCCCATTGGCAATAACAAATCCTGGATCATAAGATCCAAATAATTCTGCCCATTGGCAATAACAAATCCCGGAACATGAGTTCCAACAAATCCTTGTCATAAGACAAATCAAATCATTGGATCTTTGTCCAATTCCAATCCTGGATCATAAGACCTAAATAAATCCTAGATATTTGAATATCCAAACAATTCCTGAATACCGAAGTATTCAAATAAATCCTGCTCTTAGAGTTATATTCATATATCTGTATATATGAAACAATCATAAGTACACTCACCTTGGAAATTTAACAAGCTTTCCCTTTTCCTTTATCTGGCTCTTGTTCAGTCGGTTCTTCTTCTCTTCCTATCATTCTTACAATATTAGTATTATCATAAGAATATTAATAATTCAAAGAACAACTTCAACATAACTTAATTCATAAGCATCATATGATTCAATTCAAGTCATTCCTTATAAATGAAGTCCCATTTAGACTCAGGTAATTATATCTAACATATTAAAATTATAACCCAAACCTAATTTAATTCTTCTTGGTAATAAAATCCTTATCATATTAGGTTTCCAACACAATTGACGACACATCACTCTAAGTTTCCTAGAGCAAGATATGGCCATTTCTTTACCACATAGCAAATCTGCCTTATAGGCTCATCTATGGTTCAGTCATCTTCCAAGAATTTTCATAATTTTTATACATCATAACTTTCTATGATAGTTCACCCAATTTCAGAAAACATATTAAATAATACAAGATTAAAATTTCATATTTTTTGAGTTCATTTTCTATGTCAAGCAAAACATCAAACATATGGTATGCATATTTACTCTTTTGGGGCAGATTTCTTACCCGAACTTCAAACCTTCACCCAAGATTCATTTCTTGCTATTTTTACATAGGTTTCGAATATGTTATGAATATATGTGTCTATGTTAATCTCCAACTGGAATTAATCAATTTCAGTAATCATACAAAAATATATGGAAGTTTGAATAAACAGGGTTACTAAACAAAGCAATTTAAGGGTTTACACATTCAAATGTGTTTAAACTTGCATATATGCCTACATATGCACCCAAGCATGAAAGATCAATAGAAAATCAAGGATTTATATAATATAAATCATAAATACAAGAAAAATAACAAGATTCATGGGTGGAATTACCTTAGGGGCTTTTACGTAATTTTCTATGAATTTTTCTGAATGTTTCTCCTCACTTTCTTCTTCCTAATCCTCACAATTGTTTTTCCTCAACCTAAAACTCTCCCAAACTGATTTTGCTGAATAAAGGAGGATATCTCAAGGGTTTAAGTAGGACAAAATAACCTCCACCTCCAACCAATCAATTTAAGACATTTATTGGGCATAAAGGACAAATTACCTCTTAAACGAATGGACATATTTGCCCTTGGTTAGTAATTTCGGTATAACTTCTTACTCGGACTTCTGATTCACACACCGTTTGTTGTGTTACAACCATAACTCACCTATATACCACTATCTAGTTTTCACCTCAAGTCAATTATTATGTTATGATGGTCAAAACTAGCCTCCAACAAGAACATTCCTACCGAAACTTCAAAATTTCACATTTTGTAACTAATTCGATATTTCATGCTTTATGAAGGTAGGATTAGACTAAACATAATGACTTAACATTATATATATACTAATAATATATTATCCATTTCACATAAGCTAATAAGTATTTAAACATAATTTGTCATATTTATATTCGGGTTGTCACAATTCTTCCCCTGTTAAGAAATTTCATTCCCGAAATTGACATACCTTGGTTGTCTGAATCAAACAAATATGGATAATGAATATTCATGTTATCCTCACTCTCCCATGTATCTTCTTCCATGTAACGCCTTCTCCACACTACTTTCACAAGTGTGATCACTTTTGATCTCAATACTTGTTCTTTCCAATCGACGATTGCAAGTGGGTCTTCCACATAGCTCAAATCTTCCTTTAACGCAATAGGTTGTTCCACCCATAAATGTGAAGGATCCACTACATACTTTCTCAACATAAAAACATGGAAAACATCATGTAATCGTGTTAACTCTTGTGGTAACGCTAACTTGTAGGCAACCATCCCGACTTTCTCAAGAATTTCATAAGGTCCAATGTAGTGTGGACTTAATTTACCTTTCTTTCCAAACCTCATAATTCCTTTCCATGGCGATATCCAAAGAAACACGTAATCCCCCTTCTAAAATTCTAAATCTTTCCGTCGCTTATCCGCATAACTTTTTTGTCTGCTTTGAGTTGTTCTCATTCTATCTTGAATAATCTTCACTTTTTTAGTAGTGACTTCAATCGACTCTGGACCCTCTATCTTCCTTTCACCAACTTCACCCCAACATATGGGTGTATGACACCATCTACCATACAACGCTTCATATGGTGCCATATCAATAGTAGATTGAAAACTATTGTTATATGCAAATTCTATCAAAGGCAAATGTTCATCCCAATTTCCTTTAAAATCAAGCACACAAGCTCTAAGCATATCTTCCAAAAATATGTATTGTCCTTTCAGACTGCCCATCTGTATGAGGATGAAAAGCCATACTAAACTTCAAGTTAGTTCCCATAGCATATTACAAGCTATCCCAAAATCTGGATGTAAAAGTAGGGTCCTTAACTGAAATAATAAATACCAGTGCTCCATGCAATCGAATAATATCATTAACATATAATCTAGCATACCTATCAACTATATACGTAGTCTTGACTACTAGAAAATGAGCGAACTTGGTTAATCTGTCCACCACTACCCAAATCGAATCTGACCACTTCTGAGATTGAGGAAGACCAATCACAAAATCCATCGTTACATGATCCCATTTCCATTCCGTTATTGGCAATGGCTGAAGCAGACCAGTAGGTTTCTGATTCTCCACTTTCACGTGCTGACATATAAGGCACCTAGCAACAAAATCAGCTATTTCCTTCTTCATATTATTCCACCAATAATGCTCTTTTAAATCCCTATACATTTTAGTACTACTAGGATGCATAGTATAAATGTAATTATGAGCCTCATCTAAAATTTCCTCTTTCAATCCACACACATTAGGCACATATAACCGCTGCTTATACAATAAAGTGCCATCATTCACAATACAAAAATCTTCTGACTTACCATCTCGGACATCTTGCCATTTCTTCTCAAGAAAAGGATCGTGACTTTGTAAATCACGAATACAGGTAGCTAACAAATGCCTCACTCTTACATGAGCAAAGAACCTATCCCCATCTGCTAGCTTCAATTCTACTCTCATCAATCTTAACTCCATGATGTCGGAAACTCTAGCACACCGAATACAAGATAACCTGCTCGAAGCCTTTCTATTCAGAGCATCTACAACTACATTTGCCTTCCCTGGGTGGTAGTGAATTGTGCAATCATAATCTTTAATTAACTCCATCCATCGTCTTTGCCTCAAATTCAACTATTTCTGAGTAAATAAATACTTAAGGCTTTGATGGTCAGTAAAAACTTCACATACCTCACCATATAGATAATGACGCCATAATTTCAAAGCAAACACAATAACAACAAGTTCCAAATCATGTGTCGAATAATTATGTTTATGTGTACGTAACTGCCTAGAAGCATAAGCAATAACTTTACCATGTTGCATAAAAACACAACCCCACCCCTGATGTGAAGCATCGGTATAAATAACAAATCCATCTCCACTATGCGGAATAGTAAGAACAGGTTCAGTTACCAACCTCTTTTTCAATTCATCAAAACTATTTTCGCAATCAGAATTCCATTCAAACTTAACATCTTTCCGGGTTAGTTTAGTCATTGGCAAGGCAATCGAAGAAAATCCCTTAATAAACCTTCTATAATACCCAGCTAAACCCAAAAAACTTCTCACCTCAGTCACATTATTGGGCCTCTCCCATTTTACAATAGCTTCTACCTTTTTAGGATCAACACATATACTATCTCTATAAATAACATGGCCTAAAAATACAACTTGTGATAGCCAAAATGCGCACTTGCTAAACTTAGCATACAACTTCTTATCTTTCAATAGATTCAAAATAGTTATGAGATGCTTTTCATGTTCAACCATATCACGTGAATAAATAAGAATATCATTAATAAAAACTATCACAAATGAATCAACAAAAGGATGCAGTACCCGATTCATAAGATCCATAAATATAGCTGGAGCATTAGTCACCCCGAAAGGCATCACCAGAAATTCAAAATGACCATACCGAGTAAGAAAAGAAATTTTAGAAATATCACTCTCCTAGACCCTCAACAGATGATAACCCGATCGCAAGTCTATTTTTGAAAACACTTTAGCACCATGTAACTGATCGAACAAATCATCTATACGAGGTAAAGGGCACTCGTTCTTAATTGTAGCTTTATTCAGTTGCCTATAATCAATACACAAACGCATGGTACCATCTTTCTTCTTCACAAATAAAACTGGTGCACCCCATGGAGATACACTAGGTTATATGAACGCCCTATCAAGTAAATCCTGCAACTAAATCTTGAATTCTTTCAACTCAGCAGGTGCCATAGAAATAGGGTATGTCCCCAGTGCTAATTTAATACTAAATTCAACTTCTCTTTCTGGAGGTAACCCCGAAAACTCACTAGGAAAGAATTATGGAAAATCCCGTACAACAGGAACATCGACTAATTGTAAAGCCCCCTTCCTAGTGTCAAGAACATATGCAATAAAATCCTCACAACCCTTACTCAATAATTTCCTCGTTTGAATAGAAGAAATGATGCAACTGGGAACAATTTTCCTTTCCCCCACAAATTTAAATTCAAGCTCACCAGACATATTAAAATCAACTTCCTTACAGAAATAATCCATAGATGCATGATATTTAGATAACCAATCCATTTCCAGAATTATATCAAAATCAAAAATATCCAATGGAAGTAGATCTATAACTGTATCTCTAACCCCCACTGTTAAAACACAATCACAAAAAACATATTCAGCTACAACTATATCCCCCATAGGCATAAAAATACCCAACCCCACATCTAAACGAGTACATGGTCTATTCAGGTATACAACAAAAGCATAGGACACAAAAGAATGTGTGGAACCAGGATCAATCAAAACATAAGTACTTCTATCAGTAATAGAAAGTGTACCTGTCACCACATCCTGGGTAATATGAGCCTCTTTCATCGTAAAGACTCGTCCACCTGGCCTGGAACTACTAGCTTGTCCTTTGCCCATACTTTTCACTGCACTGTGTGGTGATAACACCTTGCTTGCTGCTTCACTAGGTGCTGCTGGAGTCTCTGCTAACTGCGGACAATTCTTCTTAATATGCCCCACTTGATGACAACGGTAACATTCCAATCCCTTAAGCTTAGGACACTCAGATTTATAATGCCCTTCCTCTTTACAAAAGAAACATTTAACACCTCCTATTGGGGTCTTACCCCTCCCTGACTTTCTAACGGAATGAAAAGATCCTCCACCCCTGGTATCTTTGCCAAATCTCCCCTGACCTCTACCACTATCTTCACCACCTCTCTGAAATTTATGAGGTTCCATCTTAACACTTCCACCCTCACCTCCCTTAGACTGAGATGCATCAAATATACTTTTCTTAAAACTCTCTCTACTCACCACCCCTTGGTTTATTTTCCTTTCTGCTATCGTGGCTTTGTTTACTAGAGACGCATAATCTTCTAACTCATAAGTGGCCACTCTATTTTGAATAGGCCAAATCAGTCCATCTTGAAACTTACTACATTTATCTTCTTCATTCTCCACATATTTAGTAGCAAATCTAGAAAAAGCAGTAAATTTAACCTCATACTCCCTCACAGACATTTTCCCTTGGGTCAAATTTATAAATTTCCTCAGCTTCTCCCTCCTATAAACTTTAGGGAAATACTTAACATACAAAGCGTTAATAAATTCAGTCCAAGTAATAACATCAGTACCTTCCATCCTGGACACCAAATGGTTGCTAGCTTCCCACCAATATTTCGCCTCTCCTCTCATCTTAAACACAGCTAGATTAACTTTCTGGTTATCTGGAACCTTCATAACTGCAAAGATAGTTTCTAGATCCCTAACCCACATCTCAGCTTCTATAGGTTCAACTGACCCTGAATATTCTGGAGGATTCAACTTTAAAAACTTCTGATGCATGGAATATTTCATTTCCTTCCTTGCCTCTTTCTCAATCCTGGACACAGTCTTTGATTCTAGATATCTAGCCTATTGTTTTTCCATTTGCACCATATTTCTTTCTTGTTGCTCTGCCATCCTCATCATTGCCTGTGCCATTATCTGCATCTCTGTAGGTTGTTCATGCTCTCTGGCCCTTCCAGCAATACTCTTCTTTTTTTCAGTATTGTCTCTATGAGAAACTACTCCCTCTTCTCCATGTTGTTCATTCCCAGGTTCCATATGGAATTATCTATAATACAATAAAGTTCTAACAACCAATATAAACAGTTTATAATACTAAACTATTGATTAGTACAAAAAAATATTCATAAATATCAAATCAACTCAATGACCGCCATCTAATCGTCACACACGTCAAGAATTAATAACCTAGGCGCTCTGATACCACTAATTGTCACACCCCAAACCCAATGTCCCTACTAATAATTTGTTATTAAAATAATTGGATCATGATCTTGAGCCCCTTGGAATATAATTCATTTATCAATATTTTTCTGCATAATGTGCATAATGAACATACTATTATTCTTATACCATAATGAAATCAATATCAGAGTCATAATTAAGCGGACATACAATACTATGATTAACTATGATAAAATTTCACAATCATCAACTCAATCCATACTACCGCAATATATACAATGCATGAGTATATTAAAATCTTCAGTGTGATAATGATAAAATCGCAATATTTAAACTCCATCTCTTTCCAACGGTGCAACTCTCAAAGTTACTAATCAGATGGTATCTTAGCTGACAGCATACAAACCTGAAATTGTTAAAATATAAACCGTAAGCATTAAGCTTAGTGAGGTACTCCTTCCCTACAATGAAATAATAATTCTATATCGAATATGTAGATATAAAATCCGAACAATCCTACCCATTAGCAATAACAAATCCTGGATCATAAGATCCAAATAATTATGCCCATTGGCAATAACAAATCCTGGAACATGAGTTCGAACAAATCCTTATCATAAGACAAATCAAATCATTGGATCTTTGTCCAATTCCAATCGTGGATCATAAGACCCAAATAAATCTTGGATATTTGAATATCCAAACAAATCCTGAATACCGAAGTATTCAAATAAATCATGCTCTTAGATCTATATTCATATATCTCTATATATGAAACAATCATAAGTACACTCACCTTGGAACTTTAATAAGATTTCCCTTTTCCTTTATCTGGCTCTTGTTCAGACAGTTCTTCTTCTCTTCCTATCATTCTTACAATATTAGTATTATCATAAGAATATTAACAATTCAAAGAACAACTTCAACACAACTTAATTCATAAGCATCATATGATTCAATTCAAATCATTCCTTATAAATGAAGTCCCATCTAGACTCAGGTAATTATATCTAACATATTCAAATTATAACCCAAACCTACTTTAATTATTCTTGGTAATCAAATACTTATCATATTAGGTTTCCAACACAATTGACGACACATCATTCTAAGTTTCCTGGAGCAAGATATGCCAATTTCTTTACCACATAGCAAATTCGCCTTATAGGCCCATCTATGGTTCAGTCATCTTCCAAGAATTTTCATAATTTTTATACATCATAACTTTCTATGATATTTCACCCAATTTAAGAAAACGTATTTAATAATACAAGATTAAAATTTCATAATTTTTTTTAGTTCATTTCCTATGTCAAGCAAAACATCAAACATATGGTATGCATATTTACTCTTTTGGGGCAGATTTCATACTCGAACTTCAAACCTTCACCCAAGATTCATTTCTTACTATTTTTATATAATTTTCGTATATTTTATGAATATATGGTTCTATGTTAATCTCCAACTGGAATTAATCAATTTCAGTAATCATACAAAAAGATATGGAAGTTTGAATAAACAGGGTGACTAAACAAAGCAATTTAAGGGTTTACACATTCAACTTTGTTTCAACTTTCCTATATCCCTACATATGCACCCAAGCATGAAATTTAAGTAAACAATCAAGTATTTATATAATATAAATCATAAATACAGGAAAAATAACAAGATTCATGGGTGGAATTACCTTAGGGGCTTTTACGTAATTTTCTATGAATTTTTCTAAATGTTTCTCCTCACTTTCTTCTTCCTAGCCCTCACAATTGTTTTTACTCAACCTAAAACTCTACCAAACTGAGTTTTCTAAAGAAAGGAGGGTATCTAAGTCGGCCAAAACAACCTCCACCTCCAACCAATCAATTTAAGACACTTATTGGGCATAAAGGACAAATTACCACTTAAACGAATGGACAAATTTGCCCTTGGTTAGTAATTTTGGTATAACTTCTTACTCGGACCTCTGTTTCACACACCGTTTATTGTGTTACAACCATAACTCACCTGTCTACCACTATCTAGTTTTCACCTCAAGTCAATTGTTATGTTATGATGGTCAAAACTAGCCTCCAACAGGAACATTCCTATCGAAAACTTTGAAATTTCACATTTGTAACTAATTCGATATTTCATGCTTTATGAAGGTAGGATTTGACTAAACATAATGACTTATATTAAATATATACTAATAACATATTATCCATATCACATAATCTAATCATGATTTAAACAGAATTTATCATAATTATATTCAGTTTGTCACAATTATATTTTGCCCATCTTAATCAAAATATTTGCATCAGTCCCTGCTCCCCCCCCCCCCCCCCAATAATAGGATTTTGAATTTTTTTAGTTAGAATTGTTTCATGTAATAAACATAAGATAGTAGTTTTTTTATCATTTACAAATTTATTCATTAATTTCCAGTAAATTTTAGCTGCTGGGAGTGAGACATCAGTTACGGTGGTAGAATGGGCAATGTCAGAAGTGGTAAAAAATCCAACACTGATGAAAAAGGCACAGGATGAGGTAAGGGAAGTGTTTGATAGAAAAGGACAGGTGGATGAAACAGGCATTAGGGAGATGCAATATTTGAATTTAGTTATTAGAGAAACACTAAAGTTACACCCTTCCATTCCCCTATTACTTCCAAGAGAATGCAATGAGAAGTGTGAGATTGTCGGATATGAAATACCTATCAAAACCAAGTTACTTGTAAATGTATGGGCAATGGGTGGAGATCAAAAGTACTGGAATGAGCCTGAGAGATTTTATCCCGAGATATTCCACGATAGCTAAATTGAGTTTAAGGGAACAAACTTTGAGTATATCCCATTTGGTGCTGAAAGGAGAATATGCCCCGTCATGTCGTATGGTTTGGATAACGTTGAGCTCCCAATTGAAATTTTTTTGTACCATTTCGATTGGAAACGCCCTAATGGAAAGAAGCACGAAGACCTAGACATGACTTAAGCGTGTGGTCTTTCGGTTCACATAAAAAAATGATCTCTACTTGATTCTGATTCCATATCATCCACCAGAAAAATGCAAAGTAGAAGAAAGTTGACTAGTTTTATTTTTCTAGGGAAAGCAATTTTGGTGCTTGTTTGTAATCATCTTGATACGGCGGAAATATTGCGTATTTCACCCGTTAACCTACGCGTTATTAGCCCCCTCGGGTATCTTATTCCCTATATTTATGCTCGTTAACCGGACAACCCTTGGATTTCTATGATAACATGTTTCGCAGGTGTTAATTGAGCTTTTGTAGGTATTTGGATGCTAAGTGTGAAGTCCGGATGCGTTTCGCTCGATTTCCGTACACAACCGCACGCGCAAGGGCATTTTAGTCTTTTGACAGCTTGGGCACCTGGCCCGACATCTACACGGAAGTTGTAGCCCTCCTCGCTAGCTTCGCGTGGCCGCGAACGATGCGCGATTCCGATGCATAACGACAAAGTTACGGCGATTGGAGCGACGTTGGATTGTATGCCAAAACAGGGAGGATTGCAGGCTGCCCTGCTTGGTCGATCTATCGACCATAAGGGTCGATCGATCGACTCTTCTTATTTTTGCCACGAATTACACTGTCGATCGATCGACCAAAGGGGTCGATCGATCGATCCCCTGTTTTTCTGCAGATATTTTCTTTTCTTTTCTTTCTTCTTTTCTTTTATTCTAACTTACTATATAAGCTAATTTTGTTGTAATAATGAAAGGGGCAGCCATATATACGATTTTAGGTTAGATTTAGCTTAGGTTTTTGGGGTTTTGCTTGGTTTCTCTTCAATTCATCTTGGTTTGACATCCATTTGGTTTGTAAGATTGACTATTCATCTTCCCTCTCATTTAATATAGATTGTTTTCCCTTTATTCTTGCTTTCTAGATAACTTTCAATGATTTCTAACTAAGTTTACTTGCTTTATTTATTGCTTTTCTAGTTTAATTTAGTTAATTCACCATGCACCCTTAGATAAATAGGGTCGGGATTTCATTTCCGCCATTTTCGGGCCCCGAGCTCCGAAAACTAGGGTTAGTGCAAAATCGCGTTTAATTGAAACCGCGTGTATTAAAGTTGGATTGTTAAGCGTTTATCTTTCTTTGTCACGCAACGTTAGAGTTTATAGCGACAATCCGAGTTTAATCCGCGTGTGATCATTTTTGATTAAATGTTTAATCTCGCAACTTTGGCTTAAATTCCTTATTGTGTGATGTTTATGCTTAATTGGATATGCTCGATTAAATTGCTTTCGAGCCTTAACTCTAGTTAGTAGTTGTTTCGATCCGTTTGGTAGAATGCGATCCCGATTCTCGTTTTCCTTTGATTTAGCGTTAACTTCTCTTTTCTTTTGTCACCATAACTACCTATCACCTTTTACACTTTTATTCTTGAAGTTTTAAAACAATTAACATCTGAAATTTAATAACTCCCTGTGGATTCTCGATACCCGACTTACCGCTTTACTTGCTTGTCAAGTGTAGCTGTAGCTTAGGTTCTTTTGCTTTGAGTCGCCGAACCGATAACAACGATTTGCGTATTACACGACGCACGGTTCGCGCTCGATCAAATTGGCGCCGTTGCCGGGGACTTATTGTTTTAGATAGTAATTGTTTTATGATTTCGTAGTACTTTTCCTTTTCTATTTGTATTCTTTCTTTTAACCTTTCTTGCAGGATTTGCATACTTCGAGCGCTAAGAAACTTTTATTCGCGGTTGCTCACTTTCTTTCTTGGATTCTCCATCTTTCAACAACGAGGTAACCATGTCTTTCTTTTATAGTAATTACGGTTATTCTAATGATTCATACTTTGGGGATAGTTTTCAAGATTTTCTTGAAAGTGAAAGACTTGAAAACATTTATCGAAATGAAAATCGTCATTGGGAGCTTGAGTTGGATTCATTATTCGAATCCAATGACGATCTTCATCTCATTACTTTCGAAGACGAATTTCAACCAAATGAGGAATCCGAGGCTCTTGAGCCGAGGAAGCCTACTTTGGAAGAGACTTTTCTTCTTTATTCCCAAGGTTTGGAAAGCTTAAATGATGCTGGAATGAGACTTGGTGAACTTTGCGATGAGATGAATTCTTTTGCACAAAACAACGAGGAGGTGGAAACTTGTGTTTCACCTCAATTCTTCAAAGAATTTCTCATCGAGTGTGCATCTCTCTCCCTCGAAATTCGATCTCCTTCCGACGATGAGTCGATTGAGATTGAATTTGTTTCATCACCATATTCGTTTTCCGTGATCGAACCATTAGAATTACCGGTTGATTCCTGTGAGTCGGTAGAAATTAAAACTTCTACACTTCTTGCCGACGAGGACTCTTTACCGGACTTGTTGTCGATGGTTGTAGTCCCGATGTGTGCACCATCTCCCATTTCAATTGAAAAACCTTTGGGAGATGAATTGATTTTTCTTGGACCTCAAGTGTACTTTTCCCCCTTGTTATCCAAATCCCCCATCGTCCGCCTAGAATTTCAAATTGGCGATGGTTCATTTCTTTCACCGCCCACATGCCTTCCGTTGTTCAAACGGAATTCCTATTTTCCGGGAGGCATGCATGCTCGGGAGGGTCCACCGTTGATCCTCCAAAGTCAAATCGTGTTTTGGATGGACCCTCAAAAATTTCGACTTTTGGTATATAGTTAATTGCACATCCCAAGTGTAGGTTGTATATACTAACTTCTTTATTTTTGTTTTTCTTGATTTTAGCCTAGTGTAATTAGCTAATCTCTTTTTATTTCTTTTCGTATGCTTGGTTCTAACTCTTTTGTAGGTTCAACGGACTTGAATTTGCGGAGATATGCGCCCGACACACTTTTATTAAGAAAACAAACGAAAATCACAAAAACATTTTTTTTTTCCCTTTGATATTCACACTCGCATTCTCACGCATTTGCATTTGTTTTTATTTTTCTTTTATTTTATTTTTCATTTGTTGTCGTGATTATGCGTGTGCGTTGTTCGTGTACATATTTTTATTTTCTTTCATTTTTTATTTTTTTATTTTCTTTAGCCTAGGCCTTTTTGGTGTGTATATTTAGGCCTATGTGTATTTATTTTATTTTTATTTTTATTTTTATTTTTCTATTTTTATTTCATATTTTTATGTGTATATATATATATATACTATATTTAAAGTTGTTTTGATTTTAGACCCCATATTTATCCCCAAATTGCATTTTCCCCCCCCCCCCACTTTAAACAGCCAATGCAGTAGGCTTTTTCCTGCTTGGTCGATCGATCGACCCTTGGGAGTCGATCGATCGATCGACCAGGTTTAAGCCGAGTTCTGCCTTATTTTTCCCCTTTCTTCTTATTTCTCTCCTCTCCTCTACATACCAATTTCGTGCCCTAACATTTCCCTACACCAAATTCCTTCATTTTTCTTCCAATCACTGCATATCCAAGGTATATCTCTACTTGTTTTTCATGATTTTGTAGTTTTTGGTAGAAATGTGTCAGAAAATGCATGTTTAAACCCTAGGTTGACACATTGGTTGAATTTTGGTGATTTCCCCTGATTTCGATTTGTTCCAACTGATTTATGCATGATTCTTGTTATATATCCACTCATGAACATGTTTTGATTGCTGCATTGTTGGTTGTTCATGAGTGGGGTGGTTTTGTTGGTTCAAACTTGGCATTTCTCACCCTTAGTGCACATTGCGCACACTTGGGTGATTTTTACTTGTTGTCGTATTCCGACATATTTTAGCGCAATGTTGCACTTTGTTACCTTGGTTTTGGGCACTCGCACCCCATTTCAACTCGTACACTAAACTAACCATTAATTGCGCTTACAATATTTTTTTGTATTGCTTAATTCTTGTTTTGTAGGTTGAAATGGCACAACCAAAGAAATATAATTCCACTGTGTGCATGCCCACCCTGGGTTTCGAGGGTTTCCGTTGCAAGAAGGAACGGGAATGGTTTCAGGCCTATTTTGAGACTGCTCAGAGGCCGTTGGCCTACAATCTTGCCTGGAAGCTTGAGGATTTGCCGAGTGAGGCGCGAGTTATTCTGAGGCGCCAGGGATGGGAGACTTTTCTCGCCACTAATGGGCGCATCAATGAAGAATTGGTCAGAATATTTTATGCGACATTAGTGGTGGTGAAAGGTGACGGGCCGACCACTTTTGAGGCCATGGTTCGAGGGGTGAGGGTACCTTTCCGCTTATCAGATTTGGCCGACTTCATGCATGTACCGAACCCCGAGAACGCTGTCAGTTTAACCGATGGGGATGTTTTTGGTTTGACGACATTGATAGAGAGCCTTGCACCGGGTGAAGAATGGAAAAGAATGGCTTTTCGTTCGGCTGCAATGGAGGACCTACCGAGACTACTTCACTACATCAATGTCCACTCCTTTATGGTGACGAGTAACCGATCTGAGGTGCGTCACAAGCACGCCGCATTTATCTACGCGCTGATTAATAATTTGGGCAATATCAGTTTGCCCAACATATTTCTGGATATGATGTGCGCTACTGCCAAGGAGAGAGCCAAGACATTTTCCCTCCCTTTTCCTGCCCTCATCACTAAGATTTGTATTTCTCACGGTTGCCCCGAGTTATTCGCCGACCGCAAACATGATCCACTCGGGCTTCTAACACAGGCCAACATCACAAGAATGCTGAAGCGCGAGTGGGGGCAACCGGCGACGAAGAGGCAGAGGGCAGAGGTTGCTGACGATATGGCTGAGGAGGATGAGATTAGAGAGATGGAGACTGGGGAGGGTTCTGGCGTGCCACACACAGAGGATGATGCCCGCTTTGCGGCATACCAGGCAGTGCAGGACCAGCGCTGGGAGGAGACCCAGCTCAGGTGGGCGACTTGGGAGTCGCGCCTGGACCAGTTGCAGGCCGATCAGCGGCAGCAGTGGGCTCAGCAGCAGGCTCATCAGGAGCAGTTTCTGGCCGAGCAGCGGCAGGAGTGGTCTGTGCAGAGGCAGGCCAGGGCACAGAGTAGACAGGAGTACCGGATGATGCAGCGGATGATGAGAGATCTTTATCTGCAGCGCAGTGATTCCGACGCGCCAGTGCCTCCTCATTTTCAGGACCCCTCCGATCCTAGTGGTTCTGGCCACTAGGCTGTTGTTGTGCTGGGTTTCATTTTTGTATTTTGGGGATCGGATAGTGTATTTTACTTTTTATTTGTACTTTTTATTTGTACTTTTTATTTTTATTTTTATTTTTATTTGTATTTCTTTTATTTCAGAAGTTGTAATGTATTAAGTTATTTTGTACTGAACTTATGAAATGAGAAATGAAAATGTAGTTTGTGGTTGTTTATTGGATTTTGATGTGTGTGACCTTCCATTTTATAAAATCAAAAAGTTCACCATCAATTTATCTAGTATTTGCACTTCAGCCCCTCTATATTATTGTGACTTGTGACATAGATTCTCTTCACTTGATACATCGGTACATATTCTTCATATGCTTTGTACTAACTTGTTTTGCAGCTTCATTTGGACTTATACTTATGGAGATCACTCCACGTGTGGGTAATATCATTCTTTTCCTAGCTTTGTGTTGTGTTCTTTAATGGACGCATTGGGGACAATGCAACATTTAAGTTAGGGGGTGTAGGATAGTCTATCCATTTTGCTGTTTAGTCCTTGGATTTGATTACAATTTAGTTACAAAGCATGTTTTTGTTAAAATTTGAAAATTTTCAAAAATATTTTCTTTCTTTTTTCTCCTTTGTTGGGCATTTTGCCCTTGTTTCCAATGATAAATTTTAATAATTGCCCGATCAAATAGACAATTCAACTATGCATGTTCTCGATTTTAGAAGTTATTAGATTCTAGTCCCTAAATCATTAATATTATGAATAACTTCATGAATTAAACTTTATCCGTGAACATATGCACCATTCTTGTTATATTGAATTGGCTTAAGATTTTTATAACTCGGTATGCTTTCGCTGCATTGTATATACTTACACCGAGTGAGATTAGAGACTTATCTTCATTTGTGAGTGTATACACTATTCTTTCCTCTTTGAAAACGTTACAGTCGTTGGTAATCTCTTTATTCTTTCATTGACCGTTCATTAATCGAGTTCATCATTGAAATGTGTTACTTGAGCATGATTTTCATATATTGTTTTGACTCGCGAATTGCGTATACTTTGTGAAATGATCATAGGCCCTCTTTGATATATCACCCATATGACCTTGACCTCACCTTTATATGTTCCCTAGTCAACCCACTTGAGCCTATATATTTCCCTTTCTTTTCATTACCCAAAAATCCCATAACCAACTCCAAATTGGAGTTTTATACCATATATATTACCTTACATACCCTTGTTTGGATTGTTGCTTGGAATTGAATGTTATTATTGTATTGTGGTTGCTATTTGAGCATGAAAAGAGTAAGAAGTGTCAGAAAAAGAAAGTAGTGAAAAAGAAAGAAAAAGAGAAAGCAAAAAGCAAAGAAAACAAAAGAAAAAGTGAGAAAAAGGAAGAAAAGAAAAAGAAAGAGAAAGTTGTAAATATTGTTTGTAGTGTTTCAATAAGCTTTGATTACTCTCTCGATTGTTATATCTATGCTCGTTTGGACATTCTTGTCCAACTTTTGATATTGCCCACAATTCTCCATTATCCCGAGTTTTCATCCCCAAACACTTTGAATCCTTATATACCTCCCTTTCATTTCGTACCTTATCCTAGCCATACATTACAACCCTATTACAAGTCCTATGTGATCTTAAGTAGATGTAATTCAAATGTTTAAATAGTGTTGATAATCTGTGAAAATGCATTTCGCCTCTTTTAGTGTGCGGTATCCTTTCACTGAGATTGCAATTTTAATTTCCTATATAGCGTTCCTCATTCGTGACATGTGCGCGGCCTAGTTTCCATTTACATTTACTCCTTATGCCCGCATGACCCGTGTATTACCTCCCTTTTCATAGTGAATTCATTTGTTGAGCGTAATACCCGTGAGGATTGAATGTATGCATGCTTTGATATTTAGTATCCGAATTATTTAAGTTTTTCGCCAAATCATACCTTGCATATGCTCACTCCCCTCCCACATGTTAGAGTTTCAATTCATTGAGGTGCATTCGATAATGTTAATAACTACGGACTTCTCATGCGAATTCGTTTGCTATGCTAATAACATGTTGAAATCTTGTTCGCACTGATGAGTTTGTCTGACTTGTTTGGGCATATTTTGAGGAAACTTTATGATGTTTGTGGGTTCCATTACTGAAAACCCTCACGAGACGACACTCGTCCACTAGGGTAACCTAGGGGTTTAACGGCTTATTGCATACGCTAAATGCAATCGAATCGCCCGCGAAAGTGGCCTTATCTTTTCTATTGCTTTTATACCATACTTTTGTACTCTCTCCTGTGTTGGTTTACTAGTTCTTCTTGTTGCATCTTATTTCATTGCTAGGGACTAGCAATGTGTAAGTTAGGGGGTGTGATACGGCGGAAATATTGCGTATTTCACCCGTTAACCTACGCGTTATTAGCCCCCTCGGGTATCTTATTCCCTATATTTATGCTCGTTAACCGGACAACCCTCGGATTTCTATGATAACATGTTTCGCAGGTGTTAATTGAGCTTTTGTCGGTATTTGGATGCTAAGTGTGAAGTCCGGATGCGTTTCGCTCGATTTCCGTACACAACCGCACGCGCAAGGGCATTTTAGTCTTTTGACAGCTTGGGCACCTGGCCCGACATCTACACGGAAGTTGTATCCCTCCTCGCTAGCTTCGCGTGGCCGCGAACGGTGCACGATTCCGATGCATAACGACAAAGTTACGGCGATTGGAGCGACGTTGGATTGTATGCCAAAACAGGGAGGATTGCAGGCTGCCCTGCTTGGTCGATCTATCGACCATAAGGGTCGATCGATCGACTCTTCTTATTTTTGCCACGAATTACACTGTCGATCGATCGACCAAAGGGGTCGATCGATCGATCCCCTGTTTTTCTGCAGATATTTTCTTTTCTTTTCTTTCTTCTTTTCTTTTATTCTAACTTACTATATAAGCTAATTTTGTTGTAATAATGAAAGGGGCAGCCATATATACGATTTTAGGTTAGATTTAGCTTAGGTTTTTGGGGTTTTGCTTGGTTTCTCTTCAATTCATCTTGGTTTAACATCCATTTGGTTTGTAAGATTGACTATTCATCTTCCCTCTCATTTAATATAGATTGTTTTCCCTTTATTCTTGCTTTCTAGATAACTTTCAATGCTTTCTAACTAAGTTTACTTGCTTTATTTATTGCTTTTCTAGTTTAATTTAGTTAATTCACCATGCACCCTTAGATAAATAGGGTCGGGATTTCATTTCCGCCATTTTCGGGCCCCGAGCTCCGAAAACTAGGGTTAGTGCAAAATCGCGTTTAATTGAAACCGCGTGTATTAAAGTTGGATTGTTAAGCGTTTATCTTTCTTTGTCACGCAACGTTAGAGTTTATAGCGACAATCCGAGTTTAATCCGCGTGTGATCATTTTTGATTAAATGTTTAATCTCGCAACTTTGGCTTAAATTCCTTATTGTGTGATGTTTATGCTTAATTGGATATGCCCGATTAAATTGCTTTCGAGCCTTAACTCTAGTTAGTAGTTGTTTCGATCCGTTTGGTAGAATGCGATCCCGATTCTCGTTTTCCTTTGATTTAGCGTTAACTTCTCTTTTCTTTTGTCACCATAACCACCTATCACCTTTTACACTTTTATTCTTGAAGTTTTAAAACAATTAACATCTGAAATTTAATAAATCCCTGTGGATTCTCGATACCCGACTTACCGCTTTACTTGCTTGTCAAGTGTAGCTGCAGCTTAGGTTCTTTTGCTTTGAGTCGCCGAACCGATAACAACGATTTGCGTATTACACGACGCACGGTTCGCGCTCGATCACATCTTATCTCATGTTATTAGAGCTACAAATTAAAACACTCATCCCAAAAACATACACGGCAATAGCAAAGACCTTATTAAAGTTAGAAAACTATTTTCAGTTGACATGCCTTATTAAAATAGTGGACAGACAAGCACAAACAGGTACGTATAATAGTTTCAGTATAGTTTTAATTAAACCCGTGTACAAACAGAAAACACAATGAAATGCTTAATAAAATAGTTTCAATACTATTTTAATTTTTTCGAACTATGTGTGACACCCCGCCTAATTATATACCGGGCGATCACTCCTTTATTAAATTAAATCAAGGTGAACAGTTGGTTCATTCTCATCATCACTGTCGATAAAAATTAATTTTCCAATTTAACACCCTAAATAATTAAGCTAAGTGTCAAAAACATTTTCATACATAACTTTCCAAATTTTATTTAGAGAAAAGATTTATTTATTTATTAACAACATTCAATAAGTAAGAATCACACCACATTAAATTCTGCAACATAAACCAATTAATAGAATACATTCGTCAATCGAATGTCAACATACAAAATCTAAAACCACATAACCAAACTGAATGAATCCCATAGTAACAATACCGGAAATAACTGAAATACAAATGTCCCAATAATAATGAAATAATGGAAAGGGCGACACATGCCCCATAGATGAGAATGCTAGAAGTGGAGTCAATAAAGGAAGCCGTCTACGCAAGTGACCTGCAACTCCCACCTAAGCTGCAGCGCATTCCTGCCAAGAGATCCTAAGCAAGACGCCCCTGTGGCTGGGCACCTGTAATACATACATATATATACAAGAGAGAGAGAGAGAGAAAAAGAAACGGGTCAGAGCCCGAAAGTGTGTTTGACTTAAAATACGTTTAGCAAGTATTTAAATTGATACATGCCAATGCAACAACATATTAGTGCGACACTCTCTTGAGAAAATCTCACCTCTCTTCTAATGTGCACACCTATCGCACTAGCCTTCCCAATGGTTTGTCTTATCATTTATCGCACTAGTCTTCCCAAATGATTTAATTTCTCTTAGATTACTCGTAAGATTTACAATTCAATGATTCCATTTTAAAAAGGATGTTCCAATTAGTAACCAAAGTTCTCCATTTTAACTTTATAAAATCAATAAAGTTTTCCAGTGACATATTATACTTTCTCAAAACAAGTATTTATAATTTGAGTTAACAACCATGTCCTACTTATCAAATCACAGTAGACAGTTTCAAATTTCATAATCTCATATATATATTAACTACTCGTATAATATATATATATATATATATATATATATATATATATCAGCACCCCGAATAAAACTATGGTGCGTGCATACTTCCACTATCCAAACCCCATACCACTCAAATCAAGGGGAATACAAGTTCGAAATCACTCTCGAACTGTATTAACACATACACAAACAATATCGAGGCGAAGCATAGATTCCAAGTCTCTAAGAGGATGGCACATACTCGCGTCTCTTAGGATCGTCTGAACTATCAATTTGATAGCCTGTACCAAGGATATCTATCTTCTAGGGTACAAGTCAATATCCCCAATAAAGGTCCCATCGAGATAAGACTGTCCCAGCGCGGTAACCTCAAGGATAGCAAGTAGCGCGGTATGTTTTTCACATGTATATAATATATGTACACACAAGCATATAAATATACCACTTTTATCATATTACTATAGGTCCCTCTCGTCACCCATAATTACAACATATCATCCTTAATTTTCACATTATTAGTATTACGTATAAGGTTTCATTTCTAACCTTATCTCGAAGGGTTTTCTCACTTAATACGTGACACTCGTGGACTCTATCCTCCCAAGTAGAAAATTCAGTAGGTATACCTCTATTCACTATCGTAGTTATTCGCCGTAATCTCTCACTTGAAATACATAGTTTCATCGTTCATTATATACTTATCCCAAAAGCAAGATTCTCGTCTTATAATAAAGTTCCCAACACTTATTCAAATGTCCTACTGGTCTTTCCTACCTCCCAAAACATTTTATTAAGAATACCCAAGAATTAATTCACGATAAATTTAATTTAACTAATTAAACAAGGGAAATAGGAGTCTGCCAGGAGGGGTCGATCGATCGAGGTCTGGGGCTCGATCGATCGAACCTTCGATCGATCGAAGCTCTAGGCTCGATCAATCGATCAAGCAGGTCTGCGAAAATCTGCAGAAATGCAGTTACGGGTTCTATCAATTTTCTTCATCCAAAACCATGTTTTTCCATTCTAAACGTCCCAAAAATCCTACTACTATCATTATAACAATATACCAGATGTTTTCAACGTAAAGCATGTGTATATCTAACATTAAACATGGATAGTTAACCCAAAATCCCATCTAATCATCAGGAACCCTAGAGTGTTTCTTAATCATGGTTCTAATCTGTTTTTACCAGAATTTCCTTCTAATATATCATCAAAATTTCGTGGGTTATATTCCTCTACATGGCAAGGATTCTAGAATTTTCATATCAATCAATACTATATGCATTTTCCTAACACAAATTGGATTTTCTTCCATAGTTTTCATCTCTAATCAATCCTAAACTAATATGAAGATTGCACTAACGAAAATACACAAGATAAATACTTGCCTGGGATTTTTGACGTTCTGATTTGCAGATGATTTTGGTGTGGTTGCGTAGCCCGTTGCGCGATCTACGCGGTGGTGGTTGTTGTGGTGCAAATGGATGACTTTTGGGGCCTTGGATTGCCTTGGAGCTCTCTCCTCTCTTCTCTAATGGCCGTCACATGTTTTCTGAATATTCTAACCCTAAAAGACTAACCTAAATGGCTGATATACGTTGCTGAATTTCGTGAGTTTAATTACCCAATTATGTAAAATGACCAAAATGCCCTCCCGGGGTACTAATTAGGCCTAAAAACGCCCCGAGACCCAAACTACACTCCCGGGTATACTTTTCTGACTATCTCGACCCTTCCGGACGCGTTGGCACACTCAAAACGACCATACGGGCAACTTATAAAATATTCACTTTTTATTTAACAAAATTAGTCCCGACGTGACACGAGCACGTCAAGATTTAAATTTCCAAAATTGTCATTTAATTCACTCATGACATTCAATATAACCAATATAATATATTAATTTGATCATTAGTAATATTCAACAAATTTCCCACAATTACTAACTCTCGTCACGTTAATAATTATAACATAATTAATTTTCGGATTTTTATTAAATAAATAACCCACATTAAATTTAATAAATCCCCAAATTAATATAGCATAAAAATACGGGGTATTACACTATGTTTGCATCTACAACAAACAACAAAGATTCACCTCCCATATATATGCCCCAAAACAGTTTAAATTTCATCTCAAACTATAGAAAACGATTGCTCATTCACAGCAAAACCAATCAAATAAGTCTAAAAAATCAAGTATATTTTAAAGGGACATGCCAAATAGTCCCTCATTTTTTAATGCACACTTTGTCTAAGTCTTTATATTTCGTTCCAAAAAGTCCCACACTACATAAAAACACTCAAAAAAGTAGCTCCGACAGTGGAGGTTGGGGGGTGAAGGTGGGGCGGGGGTGCCGCTAGTGCGGATATTTAAAAATAGGAAAATATTGGTTAAATGAGTGATTGAGGGAATTTTTTGGAACAAAATAAAAAATGCTTGGACTAAATGTGTATTAAAAAATATTTGAGGGACTTTTTGGTAATTGATCCTAGTTTTTACACAATTGGGCATTTTTCCAAACAAAACTCAATGGCCTAACGATGAATTAATGATACCATTTACAAAACACCACCAAACTCTAGATATCTTTTTTTCCAAAACACCACCCAACTTTTTTGTCTATATGAATGTCTTCATACAATAGCATAAAAAATGGATGCTTTATATAAGAACTGTTGGGAGATAAACAACACAGTCCTAAGTAAAAGGCTTAGCTTTTGATAAAACTGAGATATAACTAAAAAAAAGTTTTGACGCTACTTAATATAGTGAAATGATTAAAGAGGTGTCATACATATGTGGTTCAAGTGCAAATTAAGAATATCCAACACCAACGTTGAATCATAAAAGGGGCCCAACAACATAATTAAATTAAGAAATATTTAAACATATAAAAAGAAAAAAAATAGTTTTGTTTATCCTAATAAAACTTGAGTTCACATTGAACAGACTAAACTCCAAAACAATAGTTTTCAAATCAAATTTTCACATCAATGACCATTTTATCTTTATGTTTTTCTATATTTTCAATTAGACATGGGGAATATATAATATTAATAGAGAAATAAATGTAAGTAACCGACCTCGTGATGCAATAAACGTGCACATCAAGTTGAAAACTCCATGACGGAGAAATAAAAAAATGAATCAAGTTGAAAATCCATTAGAAAACAAAACAAAAGACTTTAGTGTTTAAAACCCCTACAAACGTACAAAACTCCACAGTTTACATGTTTCATCCCTATGGCACAATCACAGTTCATGTCTATGGAATGTCATGTCTTCTCAAAGAATAAATAAATAAATATATTTTTCTACTATTTTAACATAACACAAACTATATATCATCCTCATTGGTCATAATAATATCTTAATATGACTCAATCAATTGTAGAAGTACTAAGGAAAAGAGTGAGGGATTGATAAGGCCAAGAATTAGGCTCAGCAATCCCAACCCACATTTAGTAAGTTGCCTAAGGTCACCCATTACGGGATGAATTTGATCCCACCAATTTAAATATGTCCTGAAAGAGGGCTCACACGGTTTCGGAAAATGGTAACCCATAAGTGACCCACTCAAACCTGCCCAAGCCCACCCGACTTCCCGTAGTACCCAGAATACAATTATAATCGACCACTAAGCAATTTGTTGCTTTTTCATCTAACAAGAAATGACGTGAACCACCCATCAAAAGGCTCCTAAAAATATCTCACACACACTTTTAGAGAGAGAAATACTCTTCTTCTATTCAAAATTCAAGTCTACCTCAAATGAGGTTACAAGCGGTCTATTTATAAGTGGGGAAGGGGAGCACTAAATGGGTCTCTAATCAATGTGGGACTCTCACTTTACAAATAAGCCTAAACCCATTTGTGCTAACCTATGTCCAAACTTATAAATAAACAACAACAAAAATTATTAAAAATAACAAATAGGAACTAAACAACTAATATGCCCAAAAAAAGACAATAATGCCCTCAATTCACATCAAGAAATGTGAATTTGCATCAAATCAGCCACATTCACGAAGGCAGTGAATCCTATTTGACACGTGCCAATCACTAAAAATGCTCGAGACACTCATGTCCTAGAGTATCCTATTTTTTTTACGCCGAACACGCTCAGGAACACATTAGGTCACGCTGAAGATGCGTCATCGAATCAAGTTTTTTCAGACACGTGGTAGCTTTTTTAGTATTTTTCAAACATAAATGTATTCCAATGTTTTATAACTTAAAACATCAATTGTAAATCATAAAAACAAAAACAAGTGACCATATTCATATACAAAAAGAACAATCTGGACTCAAAAGTTTCAAACAAACCCTAACTTTGCAAGCCATATTAATATTATTTCCAATGTTATTGAATTTTATCCATTTCTTGTTATAATATGTATTGTTATTTGATTTTATTGAATTTTATGTTAAGTACATTCTAATTATGTATTCTTTGAAACAAATGTTTCATTCATATGTGTGTGTGTGTGTGTGTGTTTGTATAATATATTTTAGAAAAATGCGTATTTTGTATTGTATCCTTAATGACCACTAGCTCTCAAAAATAACATGTTCAAGAACATCTGCTATCCGTCTGATTTTAAAATGGATGAAGTAAATATATATATATATATATATATATATATATATACACACACACAACAACAACAACAACAACAAAAATTTAGATTCATAATTATTGATGAAAAAAAGGAAATTTCTTTCACTAGTTAGTGGACTAGTACTCATTGACAAAAAATCAAATAGGTATTGCCCAAAATCAGAGTAAACTTTCTTTAACAAATTGATGTAATGTGTCAATAGTATAACCCACTTTTTCTCTGTATACTACATTTATGGACTCATTTCAATCATAGCATAATGCCCCAATTTTAACGCAATATTTTTTATAGCAGTGAATTAAATTGCTAACTGCTATAAAAAATATTGCGTTAATTTTACTAAATGACGAATAACACTATAGCCCAGTAGATGTTTTCCACTTCACCAAATGCATAATGCCATTAACTAAGTAAGGTATAAAATAAATAAGGTTACTAAACTATCCAAAAGGCATATTAGGTTGACAAACCTCACCTCCCAAAGCCATTAGCATCATTCCCTTTTTTATGTTAATAACCTGAAACAAAATAATAAAAATACCAACTCAAACATTAAATAAATAAGTTCGTATGGAATAAATGCCCACATATATTTTAAGCCAGCAAGTCCTAATACTTTTTAACTCACATGTTGTTTTGTCAACTGAACAGATGTTGCTTTGTCATCAACTGAACAAATAATGTCAATTCTTAAACAAAATGCCTTTGGTAACTTAAGTAAGGATATCATGCCAACTGAACAGATGTTGATTGATAAGGGAAATGATTTGCTTGAAGTTGCATCTAGGTCGTATTTTTACATTGGAAGAAAATAACAGTCTCTAGGTTCACAAAATGAATTTCAAAGTGGAAATATGCAAAGTGAAGACAAGGTGCAAAATGAAATTCAAAGAGGAACCAAGCAAAGTGTAGATAAGGTGCAAGATGTTATATACAAAATGAAACTAAGGAATTAGCTATAATGAAGTGCAGGATGATAAAATTAGGAATTTACTAGCATTATTCCAGTTATCTCCTAGATTACAGTCCATTACAATCTTTAAATCGAAGAAAGATCATGATATTGAGGGATTTGATTAGAGATGATAAGTTGACGAGTCTCAGGCAATTTGCCATTAAAATTGGGGAAAGGATCAACAAGCCTGTGATCTTAAAAGCCCCCAACATAATAATTAAAGAAATAAATTGGACTTTGTCTGCGATAAACTTAGATATCAAAATAAGTCCTGTAACATATCTGAGAAGATTTGGATTATGGGCAGCAGTGAATTAAATTATAGTTTGGTTAAAAATACATATCAAATGCTTACTATTGAGGTGTCCCATGTTTAGTTGAATACTCCTGTAACTCTATTTTGGATCTTTATTCAACCAAACATGGGAGACTTTGCATAAACAACTGTTATAATGGATATTGCCAAGGCTGAAGTTGATTATTATTCTAAATACATGTAAGGGTAAGGCTGCGCACATCTAATCCCCGCAATGACGGGAGACACGTGCACTTGGTTTGCCCTTTCTACATGTCCCAAGCATTTTAATCTGGCAGTAACCCTATTTTGGATTGTCTTCCTTCTTTGGTCACAATGGATGCTAAACTTTGTTGGATGCCTAACTAAAACAAATTGTAATGTCCATGGATGCCAGTAGTAGATCCAATAAAGGCCTGAGGCAAGGGTATCGACTATTACCCAACCTATTTATTTGACTTCAGAAGTCTCCAGTAGGGATATTAAAAATCTTTTAGGAGTGGGTAAAACAAGGCACTACTCCCCTCCTTTACATACTGATCCTCTTACGCACATATCTTACTCTCACAATTTTTTTTAATTTTTTCTAGTGGGTGTGCAAAATACTATTAAGCATTTGATGGCATTTAATTAAAGAGTGAGAACTCATCATACCATCAAGTTACCAACGCAAAAAGTTGTTATATTGTCTCAGAACTACATTGCAATAAATCTTCTTTTTCTGCAGCATTGCTTTTATGATCTTAGGAGCACTGGCCTCCATGGCCCAAACGAAAGTAAAAAGACTTCTAGCTCATAGTTTAATTGGACATGTAGGTTATATTCATACTGACTTCTCATGTGGAACCATAGAAGGAATTCAATCACTACTAATTGGTAAACAAATGTCAGCTACTAGAATGGAGGATAGTGCTGATTGGACTGGTTTTGCAAGGAAATCTCTGTCCATTACTTATTTAGGGGTCCCTATATAGAGGCTACAAAATCTAAACTGTTGTTTATTGACATGATCGGTAAGATTCGTAAGAAATTAGATGAATGGAAAGGGAAATACTTCAATTGATGATATTCCTTCATATTTTATTGCTTCTTTACCGTCCAAAATCTATGATCGAAAGAACAAAGCCAAGTGAACCCCCCAAAAAATCATTCTATATAATCACCACAGTAAATAAAATTAGATGAGATATAATTTCGTGAAATTTAGTGCTTGACCCAAAAATAGTCATGAGAAGGGATATCTATATAATCCGATCGATTGCATAAAGCTTGTGGTAGCAACGGAACCGGAGAAAGTATACAGAAAAGAAAATAAAGCTCTTTTATATTTTTCTATTATATTAGTATTTTATCTATGTTAATATATTAGATTAGTCTTAGTTAGTGATCCCGGATTTAATTAACTTGATGTGGATAACAAATGTGTTCAGTTGTTTATTAACTAACCCAGTTTAATTTAGGAAGCCATATATAATCCTAGACTTTAAAGTGTTTTATTTCCAAGCGGATACAATATAATGTTCACATATACCAAGAGTTTAATAGTCAGAATAAATTATCCGACCCCATTAAATAAAAACACATCTAATGCTATGTGTTTTATCTGCACAAAGACCAAATTTTGACAAAAAAATGAGGCATAATGTGACAAAATATAGGGATAAAAAAGTGGGGCATTAATGAAATTGTAAAAGATAACAAACTCAACTGAAAGTAACAAAATTTGGCGTTTGAGAGTAACGAACTCAAGTAATAGAATCTTAACAAACTTGACATAAATAATCTTAAAGCTGAGACGCAATAACCTAATGACATAGAAACCCAATTTAAGTTTAAAAATGGATTCCATAAACAATGACCAATATAAAATTGAAAACTTAAAATCAAATTGTTGGGCGAGAAACGGTGACAGACGAGAAAACCAAGAACATGGTGCTTGCTTGAGACTGTATAATGAATGATGCAATCAGCACACGAGTGGGATTGGAGATTTCTTCGAACCTCGAATGTTGGATCATGTGAACATTTTTCTAGAGCTAACAATGAGTTCTTAACGTCCAATTGACATGTGATCCATCCGCGAGATATAGCAACGACAAGAACTATTTTGATAGTAGTAGGACGGACAACAAGACTGAATGATCCATCCGTGGGATATAGCATTGGGAAGAACTGTTTCGATAGTTGTAGGACGGACAACAAGACAGAACGTGTTTGCATAGTCAATAATGGGTTGTTGGTGAAACCCTTTGGTAACGAGACGTGCTTTATAATGGTCGACTGAACCACTAGTACAGTGTTTGATACGGTAGATCCACCTGCATCTGATGTAAATCAGGAACGTGGTCGTCATCTTATCTTTTTTATTCTTTTTAGTATTTCTTTTATTGTAGCATTCATTGTATTTTTCTTTTTTTTTCAGTATTTAGAAGAAGGAAGGTTAAGTGGCACTTAAGGGCATAATTGTAATTAGATTGTTAGCTTAGAGGCCAAGCAACCTCCTTCCTATAAATACCTATTTTGTAGACTTATTTGAGTCATTCCTTAATTTTGAGAGATTGTGAATAGAGAGAGAAATATCATTTCTTGCTCCTATTTGACGTCATTTATGTCAATTGGTATCAGAGCCTAGTCGCTCCACCCTGTTGTTGTTGTTGTAAAACAAAAACTCGTAAACAACGTCAAGGTGGGTTAAGGAAAAGATGGACTCCTTCGACGCAAACCCTTTCAAATAAATTCTCGAAGCCCTCAACTGATTGACGGCTCAAATGGATGGAATGGACGCTCGTAGTTCTTCGCCGGCAACCACCACGGACTGCCCTCACACCGCACCGGTGACATCTCTAAACCCTAACCCTAGTTCTCCAAGATCAAGCCATTCTACACCCCCACCCAAAAAAACCCTAGTTCATCAAACCCTAACCCTATAATCATTCCAACAAACACCACCACACAAATAACCACTTTACCACCACCTCCCACCGGCCAGAAAAACAAAAAAACACCCAAGCAGGTCCAAAAATCCTTCCCCTACCCCAGATCAATCCCACCCAAACACCCCACCCCCTGTTTCTGCCCACCGCCACCTTCGACAGGGCACCCAACCTCGGCCCAACCCAGGGTGCACCAAAACCACTACCACCCCTTCACCAGCCTCACTCCACGATCCAACACCAATCACTACTACATCTGACCCAAAATCAGCCACCGACGTTACCCCATACCCAAACCGAACCCCAAAATCCAACTGAACTGCCCCCTCAACCCCTAATAAAGGTCGGAACCCAAACCTTCTCCAGCTACTTTCTTCGTAGCCGTACAACCCCTAACCCCTCCTCGATTGACCACCTGCCCCCATCGACAGTCCCAAGGCCTTCTAATGGGTCGGGACTTGAGTTTCAATAGCCAATCCAGCCTACCAAGGGTGTTTTGCCATCTCTATTGCCTTCCCACGAGCTTTCGGTAAATTCATCACCCATTTGTGTTCAATTGGCACCCCCATTGATCGAAACCTACTCCCCCACAATTGCCTAAATGATCCGTAACATTCGGCACACAAAAAAATCAAATCCGCCTCCAATTCCTCCCAATGTCACAAACCCTATGCCATTTAATTCCAATCTTGCACTCTAAACCCTAGAATTTTCATCTTCCCACGTTCCCCAAAATTCACCACCACCCCCTATACCTCCACCTCCATCGCCAAACGTATCCATACACCACCAATTACCCTTGCCCCATTTCCCCCACCCCGTATTCTCATCCCATCCCACTCCCCACCACCATATTCAACTCCAGTCCAACATGACCCTTCCTTACCCCCTATCTCCATTTACCCTAGCCATCACCCACAGAAGCACCTTGAAAACCCCCACATGCCACCTATACCCCCCACTCCTTCTCTTCCCCCACACGCTCACCCACACCATTCCACGTTCCCCACGCTTCCTCCCCCACCTCTTTTATATCCCTTTCCCCCACATCACCCACCCCCATGGGATACCCGTTCCTTTCACTTCGCACCCGTTGACTCCCATGAGAGGGTCCGAGAATGGATTACCTTACCTCCCCATGCCAAACCTCCTTCCCTCCATCCCCACTCTACTCCTGAGTTTAACCCACACCCTCCTACTGAGTGGCGCACAAATGTTTCTCCATTTGATTCCCTCCACCCCAAGGTGACCCCCTATGTCCCCATCTTCGAGTGCCACTGCTTTGCTAGCCACTAAAAGGGCCACCAAATGAATCAATGCCCCTACCTCCAGCCATTGGTTCCCCCACCTCCTCCTTCCCCACCTTGTGAGACTCTACCACCTCATACTACTCCCCCCTGCCGCTTCAGTTCACCCACCCGCTCCTGACCCTCCTCATCCACCACCTCGGGCGCAATCACGACGAGCCTTACTTACTGAGCCTACGACAGGCAATGATGATATTGATGCGGACACTCTCGGCCTTCAGGGTGGTGATACTATTACACAGCTGGCTATCCAGTTACTTTCCCGGAGCATGAAGGGTGATATCCGTGTTGACATTCCCATGTTGGACGGCCACATGCATCCTGATGAGTTGTTGTTTGGCTTGCCACCATGGTACGGATTTTTTAGTACAAACGGCTGAAAGGTCGTAGATGTGTTCTCTTAGCGACAACCAAGTTTCAAGTCTATGCTGGTGTTTGGTGGAATGATTTGGAGCAACGTCGTATCATAGAGGGCCTTCCTCCCATCCAGTCCTGGACCGAGCTCCGAGCACATTTGATGACCGCCTTTATTCCCGTTACATATGAGCGAGACTTATTTTTATTGGTTCAGTCTCTTTGTCAGGATTCCTCTGTTTTGGACTACACCGAGAAGTTCCAGCTTCTTTGTACTCGAACCTGCCTCAGTGAGAGTGAGGAGTATCACGTTAGCCGATATATTCATGACTTCGGGGATACATACAACATGATTTTTCTTTACGGGAGGTCACCTATTTTGCCAAAGCGGTGGAGTATGCCACCAAGGTGGAGTCATACCACCAGACTACCCCTCCCCCACGTAGTCGCCCCACGCCTACTCCTCCAACTCCAATGCCCTTTTCATTTACCAGGACTCCTTCCACCACTACTATTTCTACTGTCACAATTCCTCCTCCTGCTCCTACTCATCCAGTCACCTTCAAATGCAGGGTGATGGTCCATCGCGCCTCCGATTGCTATCTCCCTCACCGTCGAGCTCTCTTAGCTTCTGGAGACCCTGACTACATTGAGGAGGCACCATAAAAACAATCCCAGCTAGCTCTCCTCACGTTCCTTTATGGTGACTCCGAAGGCCTTCCCCTCTGAGTTAGAGGAATAACTCTTTTCAAGGAGGGGAGAGTGATGTAAATCAGGAACGTGGTCGTTATCTTATCTTTTTTATTCTTTTTAGTTTTTCTTTTGTTGGAGCATTCATTTTATTTTTCTCTTTTTTTTTGTATTTAGAAGAAGGAAGGTTAAGTGGCACTTAAGGGCATAATTGTAATTAGATTGTTAGAGTAGAGGACAAGCAACCTCCTTCCTATAAATACCTCTTTTGTAGACTCATTTGAGTCATTCCTTAATTTTGAGAGATTGTGAATAGAGAGAGAAATATTATTTATTGCTCCCATTTGACGTTATTTACGTCAATTGGAATCAGAGCCTAGTCGCTCCCCCCGGTTGTTGTTGTTGTTGTTGTTGTTGTTGTTATTGTAAAACAAAAAATCATAAACAACGTCAAGGTGGGTTCAAAAAAAGATGGACTCCTCAGACGTAAACCCTTTCAACCAAATTCTCGAAGCCCTCAACCAATTGACGACTCAAATGGATGCAATGGATGCTCGTAGTGTAATACCCCGTATTTTTATGCTATATTTAATTTGGGGATTTATTAAATTTAATGTGATGATTTATTTAATAAAAATCCGGAAATTAATTATGTTATAATTATTAACGTGACTAGAGTTAGTAATTATGGAAAACTTGTTGAATATTACTAATGAGCATAGTAATATATTATATTGGTTATATTGAATGTCATAGGTGAATTAAATGACTATTTCGAAAATTTAAGTCGAGACGTGCCCGTGCCACGTCGGGACTAATTATGTTAATTAAAAAGTGAATATTTTATAAGTTGTCCGTATGGTCGTTTTGAGTGCGCCAACGCGTCCGGAAGGGTCGAGATAGTCAGAAAAGTGTACTCAGGGGTTTAGTTTGGGTCTCGGGATGTTTTTAGGCTTTATTAGTGACCCGGGAGGGCATTTTGGTCATTTTACAAAATAGGGTAATTAAACCCACGAATTTCAGCCATCCTTAGCAGCCATTCAAGTCAGCCTTTTAGGGTTAGAACATTCAGATGCCTAGAATGGCCATTGGAGAAGAGAGGAGAGAGCTCTCAAGGTGATTCAAGGCCCAAAACACCACCGATTTCACCGCCGTCACCACCAACGCGTAGATCGCGAGGAGGAGAACGCAGCCACACCAATATCAGCAGGAAAGCAGACCTCTGAAATCCCAGGCAAGTGTTTAACTTTCGTATTTTCATTGGTGCAATAATCATATTAGTGTAGGAATGATTAGGAGTATAATCAATGGAAGAAAACCCCAATTTTTTATAGGGATTTGCATGTAGAAATCGTTATAACCATATTCTGGAAATAATATGTGAAGTAGATGATTAACCCACGAATTTGTGATGTTATGTTAGAAGGAAATTCTGGAGAAAACTGATTAGAACAAAAGTTAAGAAAACTTTAGGGTTCTTGATTATTAGATGAGATTTTAGGTTGTTTAACCATGTTTAATGATGTATACACGCATGCTGAACGTTAAAGATATCTGGAATTATGTTAGTATGTTAACAGTAAACTTTTTGGGCCGATTAGTGTTGGAAAATATGAGTTTTGATGAAGAACTTTAATCAATCCCGTCACTGCAATTTCTGCAGAATTTTTGCCCAGACCTGCTTGATCGATCGATCGAGCCTAGAGCTTCGATCGATCGAAGGTTCGATCGATCGACCCCAAACTTCGATCGATCGACCCCTCCTGGCAGACTCCTATTTCTTTTGTTTAATTAGTTAAATTAATTTATCGTGAAATAACCTTTGGGCATTCTAAATAAAAGGATTTGGGAGATATTGAGGACCAGTAGGGTATATGGATAAATGTTAGAACCTTTAATCTTCAACAAGTATGGTAATTATGGGATATTTACTTTAGGTTGATAGATTTATAACTTAAGGGTGAGGTACGTAAGAGAGTTACGTTGGAATCAAATAAAGTCCCTTACTGAATTTCAGATTTGTGAGGATATAAACCATGAGTATTAGGTAATGAGTGAGAAAACTCTTCGAATTAAGGTTAGAGACGAAACCTTATACGTAATCATAATAATGGGAAATTAAAGATAAATGTTGTGACTATGGGTTACGAGAGAAACCTATATTAATATGATGAAATGGGTATATTTATATAATTGTGTGTACATATATTATATACATGTGAAAAAACGTACCCGCTCTACTTGCTATCCCTGAGGTTGCCGCGCTGGGACGATCGTATCCTGTGTTGCTTTATGGGGGATATTGAATCGTACCCTAGAAGATAGAGATCCTAGGTACGGGCTATTAGATTGATAGTCGGACGGTCCTAAGAGACGTGTGGGTATGTACTGACCTCTTGGACTTGGAATCTATGCTTCGCCTCAACGTTGTTTTGTATATGTTAATACAATTCGAGAGTGATTCCGAACCGAACTTGTGTTTCCCTTTGTGTGAGCGATACGGGGATTGGATAGCAGAGTATGCCCGCACCATAGATTAGTTGGGGTGCTGTTATATATATATTATACGAGTAGTTAATATATATATATGGTTATAAACTTTAATCTGCCTACTATAATGTGATAAGTAGGACATGGTTGTTGACGCAATAATAAATACTTGTTTTGTGAAAGTATGAGAAGACACTGGGAAACCTTATAATTTAATGAAGCTAAAACGAGAGGAGTACTGCATTATTGAAAGTAACCTTTTTAAAACTTTGACATCGTTCGGTTTTAAAAATATATGCGTAAGCTAAGATAAACGAACCGTGGGGAAGGTTAGTGCGATAGGTGTGCACATTAGAAGAGAGGTGAGTATTTCTCAAGAGAGAGACGCACTAATATGTTGTTGCATTGACCTGTATCAATTTAAATACTTGCTTAACGTATTTTAAAATCAAACACACTTTCGGGCCCTGACCCGTTTCTTTTTCTCTCTCTCTCTCTCTCTCTTGTGTATATATATATATATTTTCAGGTGCCCAGCCACAGGGGCGTCTTGCTTAGGATCCTTTGAGAAGAACGAGCTGCAGCTTAGGTGGGAGTTGCAGGTCACTTGAGTAGATGGCTTCTGTTATTGACTCCACTCCTACTACTCTCATTTATTGGGCACGTGTCGCCCTTTTCATCATTTCATTTATTGTTGGGATTTTTATATTTCAGTTATTCCAGTATTGTTTTACGGGATTTATTCAGGATGGTTTATGATTTTTAGTTTTATTATGTTGACATTCGATTTACGAATGTATGGTTTTATTTTAGTTCATCGTGGTGTGATTCTATATCGTAGAAATGTTGTTTTGTGTATATAAATCTTTTCTTTAATTAAAATTTGGAAGTTTGTATATAAAAAAAATGTTTTTGACACTTAGCTTAATTATTTAGGGTGTTAAATGGGAAATTTTTTTTATCGACAGTGATGCTGAGAATGAACCAACTGTTTACCTTGATTTAATTTAATAAAGAAGTGATCGCCCGGTATTTAATTAGGCGGGGTGTCACAGGTGGTATCAGAGCATCAGGTTCTAGTGTCCATAGGATCTGTACGGCTTATTTCGCTTTCAGCGTAACTTTATTTCTATAGAGCCCTATTTTTAGGATTGTTGTATTCTTGCTTTTACGTTTAAGTCTTCAGCTATTTGAGATGTGATAATAACTGTAGACTAATAAACTTGTTCACGTTTCAGATGCCTCCGAGACGTGCTCCGAAAGATAGGCGTGCCCAAGCCGAGCAGCCAGCAGCTCCGGCACCAGGCACAATGAATGCGAATGAAGTAGCCGCTATTGTTGCTCAGGCGGTGAATCCCGCGATAGCGGTGATTCAGCAGGCTCCACCCCAGGTCCAGGCAGTGGCGCCAGTACTAGCTCAGCTTCCATCTGCATGGGAGAGGGTTCGGGATGCTTTTCAGAAAGCACATCCCCCTGAGTTCTCCGGTAGCTCCGACATTGTCACGGTTAGCCAATGGAAGAAAGACATCCAGCGGCATCTTCGCATGTATGACTGCACCGAAGTACAAAAGCAGTTATTGGCTTCTTTCAAGCTGGTGGGAGCCGCATTACAGTGGTGGGAGTCCACTACTACTTTGGAGGAGAGGGACACGATCCCTATTCAGTTGTTCTGGGAGCGGTTTGACCGCAAGTATTTTCCACCCGCAGTGCAGACTGAGATGAGGCGGAAATTACTAAATCTGAAGATGGAGAACCTTACTGTAGCTGAGTATGAGGAGGAGTTCACGAGACTTCTCACTATTGTGCCGGATGAGGCACCCACTGAGGGCAAGAAGATTTTGCTGTTCGTCGACGGGTTAGCTTGGAGGATCCGTCAACACCTTATTGGAAATCTATCCCTGAGTACTTTCACTGACGTACTCAATGCAGCGTTACTACATTGCCAGGATCACCGCTTCCATCTTCAGGGAAGCAAGAGAGCAGGAGAGTCCAGCCAGCAGGGCAGGACCGGGGGTAATTGTGCCGGTGGGGCACCAACTCATGGACAGACTCGTCAGCACGAGCAGAGTTCCCATCAGGGGGACCCTGCTAAGCGATTCCGTTCAGGTGATTCTAGGTAGGGATTCGGAGGATTCAGGCAGGGCCATCAGGGTCAGTCTAATCAGCAGGGCCAGCAGGGTCAACACCGACCGCAGGGACAGCAGCAGGGCCAGCAAGGCCAACAGCGTGCACATCAGGGCCAACAGGGCCAATGGCGTGGAGGTAACGGCCAACAGGGCCGTGGTCAGCAGGGACAGAGGGGAGGTAATTTTAGAGGCCAGTGTTTTGTGTGCGGCAAGCACGACCATAAGCGTCAGGATTGCCCAGAGGGCGATAGGGCCCCACAGCAGCAGGGAGCCCATAATGAGCCGCAGAGACCACTCTTCCCACCTGCCCTTCCAGCTCCAGCCCAGGTGCCAGCCCTACCAGCCATTCCAGCAGCTCCAGTGCAGCAGGGGCAATTGCAGTATGGACGTGTCTATAACGTCCACCAGGCAGCAGCTCCACAGGCACCACCCGCGATTGAGGGTATGTTTCCTATCCATGGTACTATGGGTAAAGTTTTGTTTGATACGGGGGCAACGCATTGTTTTATAGCTACGCACTTTGCGAAGTCCTTAGGGTTGTTAGCCACAGCAGAGAGCACCGTGACATGTGTCGACTCACCACTGGGGAGTGGGTCACTTATATTCTTTATATGCCGGGGAGTAGGGGTAGAGATTGGTAGCTTGGTATTGCCTGCAGACATGCTAGTCTTAGACATGCACGAACATGATGTGATTATTGGTATGGATTGGCTCGCATCTTATAGAGCCATGATTGATTGCTTCGGTGGGAGCATTGTTTTTGCCATTCTGGGGCAAGAGATGTTTGTAGTAGCGATGCCTCGCCCAGAGGGAGGTTCGACCGCTCATTTATATTACATTGAGGAGGATACCTCTAAGGAGGTTGTGATTCCTTTGGATTCGATCCCAGTTGTTAGGGAGTATTCCGATGTGTTTCAGGAGATACCAGGCCTACCGCCCAGTCGTGAGATAAACTTCGTTATAGATTTATTGCCGGATACGAGACCTATAGCACGCGCACCGTACCGTATGGCTCCGGCAGAGATGCGAGAGCTACGAGATCAGATTGAGCAGCTATTAGGTCAGGGCTTCATTCGTAGGAGTACCTCACCTTGGGGCGCTCCAGTCTTATTTGTAAAGAAGAGAGATGGTTCACTGAGATTGTGCGTGGACTACCGGGAGTTGAACAAGGTCACGATACGGAATAAGTATCCGTTGCCTCGAATCGATGATCTATTCGACCAGTTGAGGGGAGCAACTTTCTTTTCGAAGATAGATCTTAGGTAAGGGTACCATCAGTTACGAATTAGAGAGCAGGATGTTTCAAAGACTGCCTTCTTGTCGAGGTATGGGTCCTATGAATTCAGAGTGATGCCGTTCGGACTCACAAATGCCCCAGCCATTTTCATGGACTTGATGAACCGAGTATTCAGAGAGTTCTTGGATCAGTTCGTCATCGTCTTCATAGATGATATTTTGATATATTCACACTCCGAGGAGGAGCATGTCGAACACTTGAGGCAGGTTCTTCAGACTCTACGAGAGCATCAGTTGTATGCTAAGTACGAGAAGTGTGAATTCTGGTTACGAGAGGTACAATTCTTGGGCCATGTTATTTCTGAGCAAGGGATAGCAGTTGACCCGAGCAAAGTGTCAGCGGTGAGGGAGTGGGGGCAGCCCATGACACCGACAGAAGTGCGTAGTTTCTTGGGGTTAGCCGGATACTACAGGAGATTCATTCGGGGATTCTCCAAGATAGCGGGTCCATTGACGAATCTGACTCGCAAAGGGGTACCATATGTTTGGGATGACGCTTGTCAGTTGGCTTTCGACGAGTGAAGGACAAGCTTACTTCGGCACCAGTCCTTGCTTTACCGAAGCCGGGTGTAGAGTACCTAGTTTACACAGATGCGTCCTTACGAGGACTTTGGGGAGTACTTCAGCAGGAGGAGAAGGCTATAGCTTTTGCTTCCCGTAAGCTTAAGCCGCATGAGAAGAATTACCCCACCCACGACCTGGAGTTAGCTGCGGTCGTCTTTGCATTGAGAATTTGAAGGCACTATTTATTGGGCGAGAAATTCCGTTTGTTCACAGACCATAAGTCACTGCAGTACCTGTTCACTCAGCGAGAACTGAATATGCGTCAGCGCTAATGTTTAGAGTTTGTGAAAGATTATCAGTTCGATATACAGTATCATCCAAGGAAAGACAACGTAGTTGCTGATGCGTTGAGACGTAGACCGGTTGACGATGTAGCGGACATCTGGAAAGCAAAGTGGAAGGAGTTGGGTCATCAGGACGCAGTAGCACATTCTTTCATATCCGTGATGACAGTCACACCCGAGATTGTTACGAGGGTGATACAGGCACAGACCACAGACCCGTTTTGTCAGGAGAAGATCGTACGACTTCTAGCCGAGGGTGCTGAGTCCTATTCTGTTAGTTCGGATGGTGGGTTACGGTTTAATGGGAGATTGGTGGTTCCAGAAGGAGCGGAGCTACGTCATGAAGTGATGACTCATTCTCATGGGTCCCGATTTGCAGTACATCCGGGAGGCGATAAGATGTACCAGGACATGAGACGACAGTATTGGTGGAGTGGGATGAAGAGGGACATCGCTGAATTTGTGTCCAAGTGTTCTACTTGCCAGCTGGTGAAGGTGGACCACCAGAAACCGTCAGGATTACTTCAGCCGTTGAAAGTACCCGCGTGGAAGTGGGAAAGTATTTCCATGGATTTCATTACCGGGTTGCCTACATCACAGCGGGGCCACGATTCTATCTGGGTGATTGTAGACCGTCTGACCAAGGTGGCTCATTTTCTGCCAGTAAGGACAGATTATACCACGAGGCAGTATGCCCAGTTGTTCGTCGCTGAGATTGTCATATTACACGGGGTGCCCCTGAATATTGTGTCAGATAGAGACAAGATTTTTGTGTCACGTTTCTGGGAAAGCTTTCAGGAGGCTATGGGTACAGACTTGAGACTGAGTTCAGCTTACCACCCACAGACAGATGGACAGACAGAGCGTACTAATCAGATGTTGGAAGATATGCTACGCATGTGTGTTCTCGATTTCGGAGGAGGTTGGGAGCCACACCTTCCACTGGTAGAGTTTGCTTATAATAACTCCTATCAGTTTACAATTGGCATGGCTCCATTTGAGGCTTTGTACGGCAGGCCTTGTCGTTCTCCAACTTGTTGGCTCGAGGTGGGGGACAACAAGTTATTAGGGCCAGAAGTGATCCAGGAGACCTCCGCGAGGATTGAGATAATCAGGAGTGGTATTCGGGTAGCCCAAGACAGGCAGAAGAGCTACGCCGATGCGAAACGGTTCTTCCGGGAGTTTAATGTGGGAGATCAAGTGTTGTTGCGTGTATCTCCTATGAAAGGAGTGATGAGGTTCAGGAAGAAGGGGAAATTGGCTCCGAGGTACGTAGGACCATTTCCCATCATCGAGAGAATTGGGCCAGTAGCATACAGGTTAGGATTGCCAGAACATTTACATCGCATCCACGATGTATTCCACATCTCGTCGTTGAGATGATATCTTCGGGATGATATGGCCCATACTCACATTGCGATAGATGAGATTGACTTACAGTCGGATAGCTCTTACGAAGAGATACCAGTGGCTATTCTAGACTATAGTGAGAGGAGATTGAGGTCGAAAGTAGTTCCACTTGTGCGAGTCCAGTGGGAGCATCATAATGTGGAGGAATCCACTTGGGAGCGTGAGACAGATATGCGCGAGAGATATCCAGAGTTGTTTTTACCAGGTATGCCTTATTTCCCGAATTTCGGGACGAAATTCCGTTATTAGGGGGGAAGTATGTAATACCCCGTATTTTTATGCTATATTTAATTTGGGGATTTATTAAATTTAATGTAATGATTTATTTAATAAAAATCCGGAAATTAATTATGTTATAATTATTAACGTGACTAGAGTTAGTAATTATGGGAAACTTGTTGAATATTACTAATGAGCATAGTAATATATTATATTGGTTATATTGAATGTCATAGGTGAATTAAATGACTATTTCGGAAATTTAAGTTGGGACGTGCCCGTGCCACGTCGGGACTAATTATGTTAATTAAAAAGTGAATATTTTATAAGTTGTCCGTATGGTCGTTTTGAGTGCGCCAACGCGTCCGGAAGGGTCGAGATAGTCAGAAAAGTGTACCCGGGGGTTTAGTTTGGGTCTCAGGATGTTTTTAGGCTTTATTAGTGACCCGAGAGGGCATTTTGGTCATTTTACAAAATAGGGTAATTAAACCCACGAATTTCAGCCATCCTTAGCAGCCATTTAAGTCAGCCTTTTAGGGTTAGAACATTCAGAACCCTAGAACGGCCATTGGAGAAGAGAGGAGAGAGCTCTCAAGGTGATTCAAGGCCCAAAACACCACCGATTTCACCGCCGTCACCACCAACGCGTAGATCGCGAGGAGGAGAACGCAACCACACCAATATCAGCAGGAAAGCAGACCTCTGAAATCCCAGGCAAGTGTTTAACTTGCGTATTTTCGTTGGTGCAATAATCATATTAGTGTAGGAATGATTAGGAGTATAATCAATGGAAGAAAACCCCAATTTTTGATAGGGATTTGCATGTAGAAATCGTTATAACCATATTCTGGAAATAATATGTGAAGTAGATGATTAACCCACGAATTTGTGATGTTATGTTAGAAGGAAATTCTGGAGAAAACTGATTAGAACAAAAGTTAAGAAAACTTTAGGTTTCTTGATAATTAGATGAGATTTTAGGTTGTTTAACCATGTTTAATGATGTATACACGCATGCTGAACGTTAAAGATATCTGGAATTATGTTAGTATGTTAACAGTAAAATTTTTGGGCCGATTAGTGTTGGAAAATATGAGTTTTGATGAAGAACTTTAATCAATCCCGTCACTGCAATTTCTGCAGAATTTTTGCCCAGACCTGCTTGATCGATCGATCGAGCCTAGAGCTTCGATCGATCGAAGGTTCGATCGATCGACCCCAAACTTCGATCGATCGACCCCTCCTGGCAGACTCCTATTTCTCTTGTTTAATTAGTTAAATTAATTTATCGTGAAATAACCTTTGGGCATTCTAAATAAAAGGATTTGGGAGATATTGAGGACCAGTAGGGTATATGGATAAATGTTAGAACCTTTAATCTTCAACAAGTATGGTAATTGTGGGATATTTACTTTAGGTTGATAGATTTATAACTTAAGGGTGAGGTACATAAGAGAGTTACGTTGGAATCAAATAAAGTCCCTTACTGAATTTCAGATTTGTGAGGATATAAACCATGAGTATTAGGTAATGAGTGAGAAAACTCTTCGAATTAAGGTTAGAGACGAAACCTTATACGTAATCATAATAATGGGAAATTAAAGATAAATGTTGTGACTATGGGTTACGAGAGAAACCTATATTAATATGATGAAATGGGTATATTTATATAATTGTGTGTACATATATTATATACATGTGAAAAAACGTACCCGCGCTACTTGCTATCCCTGAGGTTACCGCGCTGGGACGATCGTATCCTGTGTTGCTTTATGGGGGATATTGAATCGTACCCTAGAAGATAGAGATCCTAGGTACGGGCTATTAGATTGATAGTCGGACGGTCCTAAGAGACGTGTGGGTATGTACTGACCTCTTGGACTTGGAATCTATGCTTCGCCTCAACGTTGTTTTGTATATGTTAATACAGTTCGAGAGTGATTCCGAACCGAACTTGTGTTTCCCTTTGTGTGAGCGATACGGGGATTGGATAGCAGAGTATGCCCGCACCATAGATTAGTTGGGGTGCTGTTATATATATATTATACGAGTAGTTAATATATATATATGGTTATAAACTTTAATCTGCCTACTATAATGTGATAAGTAGGACATGGTTGTTGACGCAATAATAAATACTTGTTTTGTGAAAGTATGAGAAGACACTGGGAAACCTTATAATTTAATGAAGCTAAAACGAGAGGAGTACTGCATTATTGAAAGTAACCTTTTTAAAACTTTGACATCGTTCGGTTTTGAAAATATATGCGTAAGCTAAGATAAACGAACCGTGGGGAAGGTTAGTGCGATAGGTGTGCACATTAGAAGAGAGGTGAGTATTTCTCAAGAGAGAAACGCACTAATATGTTGTTGCATTGGCCTGTATCAATTTAAATACTTGCTTAACGTATTTTAAAATCAAACACACTTTCGGGCCCTGACCCGTTTCTTTTTCTCTCTCTCTCTCTTGTGTATATATATGTATATTTTCAGGTGCCCAGCCACAGGGGCGTCTTGCTTAGGATCCTTTGAGAAGAACGAGCTGCAACTTAGGTGGGAGTTGCAGGTCACTTGAGTAGACGGCTTCTGTTATTGACTCCACTCCTACTACTCTCATTTATTGGGCACGTGTCGCCCTTTTCATCATTTCATTTATTGTTGGGATTTTTATATTTCAGTTATTCCAGTATTGTTTTACGGGATTTATTCAGGATGGTTTATGATTTTTAGTTTTACTATGTTGACATTCGATTTACGAATGTATGGTTTTATTTTAGTTCATCGTGGTGTGATTCTATATCGTAGAAATGTTGTTTTGTGTATATAAATCTTTTCTTTAATTAACATTTGGAAGTTTGTATAAAAAAAAATGTTTTTGACACTTAGCTTAATTATTTAGGGTGTTAAATGGGAAAAATTTTTTATCGACAGTGATGCTGAGAATGAACCAACTGTTTACCTTGATTTAATTTAACAAAGGAGTGATCGCCCGGTATTTAATTAGGCGGGGTGTCACACGTAGTTATTAGCCGGAAACCACTAGGGACCGCTCTCACACCGCACCGGTGACATATCTAAATCCTAACCCTAGTTCTCCAAGATCAAGTCATTCTACACCCCTACCCCAAAAAAATACTAGTTCATTAAACCCTAACCCTTGTCCACTTGCATCTGATGTAAATCAGGAATATGGTCGTCATCTTATCTTTTTTATTCCTTTTAGTATTTCTCTTATTAGAGCATTCATTGTATTTTTCTTTTTTTGGGGGGTATTTAGAAGAAGGAAGGTTAAGTGCCACTTAAGGGCATAATTGTAATTAGATTTTTAGCTTAGAGGCCAAGCAACCTCCTTCCTATAAATACCTCTTTTGTAGAATCATTTGAGTCATTTCTTAATTTTGAGAGATTGTGAATAAACAGAGAAATATCATTTCTTGCTCCCATTTGAGGTCAATCACGTCAGCATCCGATAACGTTCATATTTCAAGTGGCAGGAACTAAGGATCATGTGCAATTTTCAATGAGAGCATTAATTTCGTTGGACATGGCTTTGCACCACTCAGGTGGCTTGTTCTCAGTAAAGAAACACGTGGGTTTTGATTAATGGTCATGGTGCGCACAAGAAACCGAGGGTTGGGGAGTTGATGTCATGTACCTTAGTTTCATTGGGTGAGCTTGGTTTGTGGCAGGTGGTTTTGATTGTGGGGTGTGAATTGGGGATGGGCCGAGGTCGACAAAGAGTGGAAGGAAGTAGGTCGGTGTGGTAAGGAGGGACATGCTCTTGTTAGGATAGTTGATTTTGTTAAATTGGCGCTGAGCATAAGGGGATAAGAGTTCCTCTAGTGTTGGACTCTTGGGAGATGAGGTAATTGGTGGAATAGATGAGGGATGTGGGGAATTGAAGGAATTTTTTTCTAGTGAGTTTAAATTAGGTGCAAGAGGTTGTCCTGGAGTAAAATTTAAAGAAGATGATAGATGGCATTCCTTGGTTGTGGATGATTTTGCACATATCTCTGATAACATGTGATAGCTATGTGAGTGGTCCCAATACAAATTTGACAGCGGGTACAAGAGTCTGAGTTAAGAGAGGATTCAAAAATGGTCTAGACTTCACGAAATGTACGGATGCTAACAACTAAAGTAATAAATCTTGAGAGAGAAATGAGATTAGGGTGCTTATGATAAGTTGGTCTTGATGAACCCATAAATCAAAGGGAGGATTGGGTTGGGGCTGACTTTGTCCATCTATGACAGGAAGGGGTGGGGGTTGGAGCCATCTATAAATCCAATGAGAGCTTGGGCACACAGTTATAACAGTTATAAAAGATAGAGTTTTCCAAAACAGAAAGTTAATGAAGTAGAGATAATGGAGATGAAGTGGCATGGGTTTGTTGAAGGAAGTTTGCAGGAATGAAAGCTAGCTGGGAGGATGAAGAGGTACGTATGCTAGATTGAGAAGCCATGAAAAAAAATGTAGAGGCTCTGCCAATGAACGCAATACCCCATTTGATGTGAAATGTTATCTCACTATTAACATGATAGATGAGCTTTAGTTATAACATTGATATTATTACAGTTGATAAGATTGTTTGTTTCAGATTGTTAGGATATTTGAATTTGAATTTATACAAGTTATGATATACATGTAAATAATAGAACATGAAATGACTTGGTAACCACTGAAATTCTTGCATGGTATAATAAGGATAATTTATAGTCCTCAAGATTATCAGCGAAGTACAACCAAATATAGTCATCAAAATTTTCATCAAAGCACAACCATATACAGTAGTCAAAAGCAAAACATTTTATCAAATGGCCAATTGGATCAGACAAATAGAAACAACTCAAAATTAGAGAAACTTACTGGAAGTGAGAAGAAACAAATGCGCCAACAAAACAGTTGCAAATTGCTTTAGTCGTATAAGTTGTCAGGATTTATGGAATCTTTTAAAAACCACATCAAAATTCAAAATTATAGCACAGTTTATTCAAAAGTAACAATAATAATTAAAAAAATGTAACACCCCGTAATTTTGCTTAATTTTAAATTACGCAAGTAGAGTAATTTAATGGGATTTAATTACGCTTTAATTAAATTACGTAAGTAGAGTAACTTAATGTAATTTAATATGATTGATTTAAATTACGTGAGTAGAGTAATTTAAATAGATATTATGTTAATAAAATGAAAATGTGTTATAGAAAATTTATTAGGGTGAATATAAATTTTCAATAACGATATGTTCGGTTTAGTGACTATACGGACGTACCGGATGTAGCTCGACTAAATTTAAGATTAAGAGTAGAAAAATATTTACGAGACTCAAATGATAATTTAGAGTCCACGGTTGAGTCCGAAAGGGTCGAATTAGTCAAAATAGTGTACCCGGGAGTACTAGTTGGGTGCCGGATCATTTTTGGGCTAAACCGGGACCATTCGGGGGCATTTTGGTCACTTTGCAATTAAGGGAAAGATGACCTACGAATTTTTGTAACCCTAAATCTGATTATAAGAATGGTGGCTAGGGTTAGACACTTAGAGTTACACCATAGCCATTAGAGAGAGAGAGAGAGGCAAATCCCTTAGGCAAGAAGGAGGGAGAAATCATCTTAGGAAGATTTCATCAAAAGATTGTTGGGAAGAAGGATTGAGGCACCAATATCATCAATCATCATCAACAACCACGAATTCAGACCCTACAAACCTTAAGGCAAGTGGTTTATTGCAGAAATAATTGAGTTATAATACCCATGTTTAAGATAAAGGAAGAACATGATTTTTATGATATTCTTGGAAATAAACTGTTTAGAAAAATCCATGATTGATTAGGATTTGCATGTAGAACGTTTTTGAATTACCGAGGATGTTTATATCATAGAAAACTTGATGAGAAATTCGTATGAAAATCTGGAACTTTGATGAAAAAGATAAAGAATGCAGTTTTTAGGGTTCTTGGATATTATAGAGATTTTCAGTGAATTTAGCCAAGAGTTATATTGATTTTGATGTTATAAATCGTTAGTAATCATCCCAGAACATGTAGGTATGATTAGAAATTGTTGGTTGTGAATTTGATGGCCTATCATGAAAGCTAGAGATGTAAAAATGGTGAAAACCGTAGAAAGAAGACGATCTGGGTCTGTCACTGCTCGATCGATCGATCGACCCTTGAATGTCGATCGATCGAAGCAGTCGATCGGTCGATCATCTTCCTTCGATCGATCGACCCTGTCTGAATTATAGAGAATTTGTGTATAAACTTCTTTAGTTGCCGTTACTTAATGGGAACCTTAAATATGATATTTTTCCTATGAGGAGACTTGAAAATTATCAGTAGGTGTACCATAGGGTTCCTCCACTTATGATTGAGTAGAAATATTGGAGAAATAGAATGACTAAAGAACGATTGACCTCGCCGTGAGTTGAGATGGCTAATCTAATTTCGGTTAAAGTGAGACTTGATTTCCGGAAAGATAATACCAGTAGGTTAAATATTTACTTAACTACTGAATTAAGGGAGGGGTAACTAGGGCCCTTAGAGTTACGCGAATACTCAAATAAATACAATAGTGAGTTATATTGTAATTAATAAGTACGGAGATTATAAGAAAGATATATTACGTACGGGTATGAATTATTAGGTCGGGTGCGTACCTACTGAATTTATATAAATGATATTGGGTAAAGAGAACACTACCTAAATGAATTATGTTAGGGTCGATGTGACATTCCGAACTAACATAAAGTTATATTAAATTTGGGGTCGATGATAAATGCCGAACCAAATTTTATACTGGTGCCGCGATGAAAGAGTTCCGAACCAGAATATGTGTATATATTTATATTTATATATAGTTGGGGTCGATGTGACATTCCGAACCAACTTTCACTTGGAGTCGATGAATTATCCCGAGCCAAGGGTCCTTTGTGTGTAATAAAAGGATATATTAGTGGTAACATATATTATATACATTGTCGTGGGATAAAATGTTATACGTGCTAAATCTACCAATTGAGAATAGTAGACAATATTATGATAAATAAATGTCCTGGTAATAATTTATAGCGTGTTGTAATTATTACAAGAATAAAGTAATGAGCGGTAAATGAGTTAACTACAGTTATGGGTAGTATAACTAGGTAGACTTAGTTTCATCGATAGTTACATGCTATGTAAGAGAGGTGAGGAAGTTCCAGGGAGTGTGCGAAACCTTAATATGTGTAATCAATAACTTAATTGTGATAACCGCTTGCAAAATATTTTCAAATGTTTTGAGTACTAACTCTTGCTATGTAAAATTTTAAAAACCTTTTAGGTGCCCAGCCACAAGGACACCCAGCTTGATTTCCTGTCAGAGATTTGGGAGCTGCAGCCAGTGTGGAGGTTGCAGGGATTGCTTAGACGCTTCTTTCTTTTCAGTTCTAGTGCAGGATCTCAGTTTTATTATTCCTTGTTGGAACATGTCGTTCCACCTTTTCTATTACAGTTTATTCTAGTTATGGATTTGTAGTTGTCTTTTTGGGCCGTGGTTTATGGCAAGACTTTTACTGCTTTCAGATTTCTTTTGCTTACTGCATAGTCATATCTAGTTTCGGTAATGTGTGGTTTGGATTATTTGTTTATTTAAGAAAGTTAAAATTTGGCATCCGTTTTAATTTCACTTAGGTAATTAGTAAATTTATAAAAAGGCTTTCGACAGTGATGCTAAGAATGAACCATTAAAGAAACCTGTTTATATTAAAATAAGGCTTGATCACCCAAGGTTTAATTAGGCGGGGTGTCACAGATGGTATCAGAGCATCAGGTTCTAGTGTCCATAGGATCTGTACGGCTTACTACGATTCAGCGTTAAGTTTGTTTATATTAGAGCCCTACTATTAGGATTGTTGATTTAAATTCCACTGTTGCGATATCGTACTTCTGCTCTTAAATTTTGTATAAATTGTGTACTTATACAATTTGAATCTTATTTCAGATGCCGCCAAGGAGAATGAGAGCAGAGAGGGCTGAAGCTAGAGAGGAGGTGAGGGAGGCTCAGCAAGAGCCACAGGTACCGATACCACCACCCCCACCCGAGCTAATCTCCACTACTCAGGTCGCAGCGATAGTGGCTCAGGCAGTTGAGACAGCGATGAGGGTAATGGCAGCCCACTTTCCTCAGCCCCAAGTACCTCCCCCTGTGGCACCGGTAGCACAAGTCCCGGCAGTATTATCTACTTGGCAACGAGTCAGGGAGGCATTTCAGAAGGGGCATCCACCCGAGTTTCAGGGCAGTACTGATGTAGTGGAAGCGTGCAACTGGAAGAAGAATATCCAGCGCCACTTGCGCATGCTAGAGTGCACCGGAGTGCAGGAACAGATGCTAGCCACTTTCCGTCTGTCAGGAGCGGCCCTTCAGTGGTGGGAGTCAGTTACCACCATCGAGGAGAGAGATACTTTGACTATTTCTGAGTTCTGGGTGCGGTTTGACCGCAAGTATTTCCCTCCAGCAGTAGAGTCAGAGATGAGAAAGAAGTTCAGCGAAGTGGTCCGGGGTGAACGCTCGGTTGCAGACTACGAGGAGGAGTTTACCCGCTTGGCTAATTTTGTGCCAAACGAGGTGAGCAATGAGGAGAGGAAGAAGTCCAAATTTATGGAGGGCCTAGCCTGGAGAATCAGGCAACACTTAATTGGTAACCCGGCATTGGTAACCTACACAGATGTCGTCAATGCCGCTCTACTACACTGTCAGGATCACCGTTTTCATACTAAGGGAAGTAAGAGGGGTGAACCTAGCCAACCGGGAAAGGTAGATGGAGGTAGTAGCAGCAGCACTACACAACAGCAGGCAGCAGGGCAGTTGGGACAGGATTCCAGACAGGGGAACCCTGCCAAGAAGTTTAAGCACGGGAAGTATCGCTTCGACCGACAGGGCCAGCAGGGTCCTCAGCAACCAGTCCCTCAGGGTCGGCAGGGCCAGAGAAATCCAAATGGGGGACAACAAGGCCAAGGGCGACAGGGTCAACGTCAGGGCCAACAGGGCCAAGGACAAAGACAGTTCCAGGGACAGTGCTTCACTTGTGGTCAACAGGGTCACAAGAGCAGAAATTGTCCACAGCAAGAACGGGCACAACAGCAGGGTGCCCAACAGGGGCAACAGGCACCATTAGCCCCAGCAGCAGTACAGGCCCCACAGCCAGGACAGATGCAGTACGGGCGTGTGTTCAACATACGAGACATTCCATTTCAGCCGGCACCGCCAGCACCGCCGGCAGTTGCGGGTATGTTTCCTATTCATGGGCTTGAGGGGAATATTTTGTTTGACACCGGGGCAACGCATTCATTTATTTCCACTAGATTTGCACGGGCAGCCGTCCTATTAGCGACAGCAGACACTCATCTTATGTGTGTGGAATCACCGATGGGTAGTGGGTCCCTCATACACTCGATTTGTAAGGGTGTGGACATTATGGTCGGGAGACTGAGCCTGGCAGCAGACCTTCTAGTGCTGGATATGGAGGGATATGACGTCATCCTAGGCATGGATTGGTTGGCACATAATAGGGAAATGGTGGATTGTTATGAGAGGACCATCGTGTTCTCTATTCCGGGGCAGGAGATGTTCCTTGTGGCTATGCCACTTCCCGAAGGAGGATCACGAACTCACTTATATTATATTGAGGAGGAGACCTCACATGGGGTGATCATTTCTCTGGACTCAATCCCAGTTGTGAGGGATTTTGAGGATGTCTTTCAGGAGATACCAGGGTTACCACCTAGCAGAGAGATAGAGTTCGTAATTGATCTAACACCAGGGACGAGACCGATTGCCAAAGCACCTTATCGCATGGCTCCTTCAGAAATGCGGGAACTGAGAGAGCAAATCCAGCAACTGTTAGGACAGGGTTTTATTCGACGGAGTACATCGCCATGGGGTGCGCCAGTACTGTTTGTGAAGAAAAGGGATGGTTCACTTCGTCTGTGTGTAGATTACAGAGAGCTGAACAAAGTAACGATACGAAATAAGTATCCGTTACCGAGGATTGACGACTTGTTTGATCAATTGAGAGGGGCGGCATACTTCTCAAAGATCGATTTGAGATCGGGATACCACCAATTGCGCATTCGTGAAGAGGATGTACCTAAGACCGCTTTCCTGTCGCGGTACGGGTCATATGAGTTCAGAGTGATGCCTTTTGGGCTTACTAATGCACCGGCGGTATTCATGGATCTCATGAACAGGGTATTCCGGGAGTTTTTGGATCAGTTTGTGATTGTGTTCATAGACGACATTCTGATTTACTCCCGTACGGAGGAAGAGCACGCAGAGCACTTACGATTGGTCCTACAGACATTGCGGAACCATCAGTTATACGCCAAATTTGAGAAGTGCGGATTTTGGCTCCGGGAGGTTCAGTTCCTAGGCCACGTCGTATCTAGCAGGGGCATTGCAGTTGACCCAAGTAAGGTATCGGCGGTGAGGGAGTGGGGACAGCCCACGACACCGACAGAAATCCGCAGTTTCTTGGGCTTGGCTGGTTATTATCGTCGCTTCATCAAGGGATTCTCAAAAATTGCCGGACCGTTGACGAATCTAACTCGGAAGGGAATTCCCTTCGTATGGAGTGATAGTTGCCAGTTAGCTTTTGATGAATTGAAAGACAAGTTGACATCAGCCCCCGTTCTTACCTTGCCGAAGAGCGGAATGGAATACCGAGTCTATACTGATGCGTCCTTACAAGGACTTGGGGGTGTGTTACAGCAGGAGGAGAAGGCTATAGCTTATGCGTCACGAAAACTTAAGCCACATGAGAAGAACTACCCCACCCATGACCTCGAGTTGGCAGCGGTTGTTTTTGCTTTGAGGATTTGGAGACACTATCTTCTGGGCGAGCAGTTTACGCTATTCACGGATCATAAGTCATTGCAATATCTGTTCACTCAGAAGGACCTGAACATGAGGCAGAGAAGGTGGCTTGAATTCGTGAAGGACTACCAATTTGATATACAGTATCATCCTGGTAAGGCTAACGTGGTAGCAGATGCGTTAAGCAGAAGACCTATCGGAGAGTTAGCTGAAGCTTGGAAGGCAAAGTGGAGTGAGCTCCGACACGAGGATGATATGGCAAGAGCATGTATGGCAGTTCTAGCTATCACTTCCGAGAACGTTATGCGGATAGTGAGGGCACAAGGAGAAGACCCATTTTGTCAGGATAAAATACGACAGTTACTGGCTAAGGGGGCAGAATGCTACTCCATCAGTTCGGAAGGTGGACTACGTTTCAACGGTAGACTGATAGTACCCGAGGATGATGATTTGAGACATGCCGTTATGACAGAGTCGCACGGGTCAAAATTCTCAGTACACCCAGGTGGGGACAAAATGTATCAGGATATGCGACGAGTATATTGGTGGTCAGGTATGAAACGAGATATTGCAGAATTTGTCTCGAAGTGTGCTACATGCCAACTCATAAAGGTTGACCATCAGAGGCCTTCAGGAATGCTACAACCACTAGAGATTCCCGTGTGGAAGTGGGAGAGTATCTCTATGGATTTTATTACCGGGTTACCAACCTCGCAGAAGGGCCACGATTCCATTTGGGTGATAGTGGATCGTTTGACTAAAGTCGCACATTTCTTACCGGTTCGTACGGATTATGATACTATGCGGTACGCGCAGCTTTTTATTTCAGAGATTGTTAAGCTGCACGGAGTTCCCATTAATATCGTATCGGACCGAGATAAGATATTCGTGTCGCACTTTTGGCAGAGTTTTCAGGAGGCCATGGGCACCGACTTACGGTTGAGTACGGCATATCACCCACAGACGGACGGCCAGACAGAGAGAGTAAACCAGATGCTAGAGGACATGCTGAGAATGTGTATTCTAGATTTTGGGGGAAATTGGGAACCATACCTTCCTTTGGTAGAGTTTGCGTATAACAACTCTTACCAATTCACTATTGGCATGGCTCCATTTGAGGCGCTTTACGGGAGACCTTGTCGTTCACCCGCTTGTTGGTTAGAAGTGGGGGATAACAAGCTTTTAGGGCCAGAAATGATACAGGAGACTTCCTCCAAAATAGAGTTGATTCGAGGACGTATTCGAATAGCCCAGGATAGGCAGAAGAGTTATGCTGACGCCGGCAGGAGACATGTGGAGTTAGACGTGGGAGATCAAGTATTGATTCGAGTATCTCCTATGAAAGGGGTTACGAGGTTTGGCAAAAAGGGGAAGTTGGCGCCAAGATATGTAGGGCCGTTTCCTATCATTGAGAGAGTGGGACCGGTGGCTTACAGATTGGGACTCCCTGAGCATCTTCAGCGAATACACGATGTGTTCCATGTAGCGTCGCTGAAGAAATACAAGAGGAGCGAGAGAGCCTTCTGGCACATTCCACTGGAGGAGATCGATTTACAGCCAGATATCTCGTATGAAGAAAGACCCGTGACTATCCTGGATTATAGTGAGCGCAAACTAAGATCCAAGGTGGTACCCTTAGTGCGAGTACAGTGGAGACATCACAATATGGATGAGTCCACTTGGGAACGGGAAGAGGATATGCGCGAACAATATCCAGAATTATTCATAGCAGGTATTTTTCCTAATTTCGAGGACGAAATTCCTTTTGTAAGGGGGGAAGTATGTAACACCCCGTAATTTTGCTTAATTTTAAATTACGCAAGTAGAGTAATTTAATGGGATTTAATTACGCTTTAATTAAATTACGTAAGTAGAGTAACTTAATGTAATTTAATATGATTGATTTAAATTACGTGAGTAGAGTAATTTAAATAGATATTATGTTAATAAAATGAAAATGTGTTATAGAAAATTTATTAGGGTGAATATAAATTTTCAATAACGATATGTTCGGTTTAGTGACTATACGGACGTACCGGATGTAGCTCGACTAAATTTAAGATTAAGAGTAGAAAAATATTTACGAGACTCAAATGATAATTTAGAGTCCACGGTTGAGTCCGAAAGGGTCGAATTAGTCAAAATAGTGTACCCGGGAGTACTAGTTGGGTGCCGGGTCATTTTTGGGCTAAACCGGGACCATTCGGGGGCATTTTGGTCACTTTGCAATTAAGGGAAAGATGACCTACGAATTTTTGTAACCCTAAATCTGATTATAAGAATGGTGGCTAGGGTTAGACACTTAGAGTTACACCATAGCCATTAGAGAGAGAGAGAGAGAGGCAAATCCCTTAGGCAAGAAGGAGGGAGAAATCATCTTAGGAAGATTTCATCAAAAGATTGTTGGGAAGAAGGATTGAGGCACCAATATCATCAATCATCATCAACAACCACGAATTCAGACCCTACAAACCTTAAGGCAAGTGGTTTATTGCAGAAATAATTGAGTTATAATACCCATGTTTAAGATAAAGGAAGAACATGATTTTTATGATATTCTTGGAAATAAACTGTTTAGAAAAATCCATGATTGATTAGGATTTGCATGTAGAACGTTTTTGAATTACTGAGGATGTTTATATCATAGAAAACTTGATGAGAAATTCGTATGAAAATCTGGAACTTTGATGAAAAAGATAAAGAATGCAGTTTTTAGGGTTCTTGGATATTATAGAGATTTTCAGTGAATTTAGCCAAGAGTTATATTGATTTTGATGTTATAAATCATTAGTAATCATCCCAGAACATGTAGGTATGATTAGAAATTGTTGGTTGTGAATTTGATGGCCTATCATGAAAGCTAGAGATGTAAAAATGGTGAAAACCGTAGAAAGAAGACGATCTGGGTCTGTCACTGCTCGATCGATCGATCGACCCTTGAATGTCGATCGATCGAAGCAGTCGATCGGTCGATCATCTTCCTTCGATCGATCGACCCTGTCTGAATTATAGAGAATTTGTGTATAAACTTCTTTAGTTGCCGTTACTTAATGGGAACCTTAAATATGATATTTTTCCTATGAGGAGACTTGAAAATTATCAGTAGGTGTACCATAGGGTTCCTCCACTTATGATTGAGTAGAAATATTGGAGAAATAGAATGACTAAAGAACGATTGACCTCGCCGTGAGTTGAGATGGCTAATCTAATTTCGGTTAAAGTGAGACTTGATTTCCGGAAAGATAATACCAGTAGATTAAATATTTACTTAACTACTGAATTAAGGGAGGGGTAACTAGGGCCCTTAGAGTTACGCGAATACTCAAATAAATACAATAGTGAGTTATATTGTAATTAATAAGTACGGAGATTATAAGAAAGATATATTACGTACGGGTATGAATTATTAGGTCGGGTGCGTACCTACTGAATTTATATAAATGATATTGGGTAAAGAGAACACTACCTAAATGAATTATGTTAGGGTCGATGTGACATTCCGAACTAACATAAAGTTATATTAAATTTGGGGTCGATGATAAATGCCGAACCAAATTTTATACTGGTGCCGCGATGAAAGAGTTCCGAACCAGAATATGTGTATATATTTATATTTATATATAGTTGGGGTCGATGTGACATTCCGAACCAACTTTCACTTGGAGTCGATGAATTATCCCGAGCCAAGGGTCCTTTGTGTGTAATAAAAGGATATATTAGTGGTAACATATATTATATACATTGTCGTGGGATAAAATGTTATACGTGCTAAATCTACCAATTGAGAATAGTAGACAATATTATGATAAATAAATGTCCTGGTAATAATTTATAGCGTGTTGTAATTATTACAAGAATAAAGTAATGAGCGGTAAATGAGTTAACTACAGTTATGGGTAGTATAACTAGGTAGACTTAGTTTCATCGATAGTTACATGCTATGTAAGAGAGGTGAGGAAGTTCAAGGGAGTGTGCGAAACCTTAATATGTGTAATCAATAACTTAATTGTGATAACCGCTTGCAAAATATTTTCAAATGTTTTGAGTACTAACTCTTGCTATGTAAAATTTTAAAAACCTTTTAGGTGCCCAGCCACAAGGACACCCAGCTTGATTTCCTGTCAGAGATTTGGGAGCTGCAGCCAGTGTGGAGGTTGCAAGGATTGCTTAGACGCTTCTTTCTTTTCAGTTCTAGTGCAGGATCTCAGTTTTATTATTCCTTGTTGGAACATGTCGTTCCACCTTTTCTATTACAGTTTATTCTAGTTATGGATTTGTAGTTGTCTTTTTGGGCCGTGGTTTATGGCAAGACTTTTACTGCTTTCAGATTTCTTTTGCTTACTGCATAGTCATATCTAGTTTCGGTAATGTGTGGTTTGGATTATTTGTTTATTTAAGAAAGTTAAAATTTGGCATCCGTTTTAATTTCACTTAGGTAATTAGTAAATTTATAAAAAGGCTTTCGACAGTGATGCTAAGAATGAACCATTAAAGAAACCTGTTTATATTAAAATAAGGCTTGATAACCCAAGGTTTAATTAGGCGGGGTGTCACAAAAAATATGATTTGGAAACAAAAACAACATTATAAAAACCATGCCATTTGAAATTATATACCCAGTCTCTAGAGATAACACATTGTAAAGAAGATAAACATAATAATACCTCATTCAAGCCAGAAAAAATGTGTGTAGATAAAAATTAACCTTTGTGACTTACAAACATGTTATGTGCAAATCAATAACTTTCACAAAATATGTACATCAACTAATGGCAAACCATCCATAATTTAATTATTTTCCGCGATCAACATTAAACCCCAAAACAGCTAATACAATACCCAATGATGGAATACTTGTTAACAACAATAATAATGACATAATACATGTGTGTTCAACCTTTTACACACATTAACCCCTAGCCTATGAAGCAAGGATACATGTACGATTGAGTGCGGGTGTGGCGATTCGAATTTTTTTGAAAAAATAGGGTGCGGCAAGAAAAATAAATTAATATAATATATATATTATTATTCTTGATTATATATATCAATTTTTAGATTTAGAAAACATGCACCATAATAAAATCAACAACTAAATATGAAAAAGTAAACTAGCAAGAGCATTAACTAATTACAAGAAGAAATACATCATATGATTCATGTACTAATTGTTTAGTAGAAGGATTTACAAATCAAAGCACCATATATGCATCGTCAACTTCTTAGGTGAATCATAAAGTAAAGATAGTTTTACAAGAACAAAAAATACTCCCCCACCCTTTAACACCATTTCAATGGCCATATAACTCAACTTATGTTTTTTATTTTGTTTTGAAAACAGACCCAAAACTTTTACACAACATGGTTTTTATTGAAAAACGAATCCTTGCCAAATCCAAAACGAATCGGAAAAAAAAAATCCCCACTGATTCTTCTTGGGTGCGAATCGGGGCCGCACCCGCACCTCAGAAGAATCGAATTCGGACTCGAGGCTATTTTTAAAGAATCAGTGCTTCATAGCCCCTAGCAAATATTTGAGAAATCTGCACAAATAGCAAACATTATACCTGTGTCTTAAATTGGAAAAAATAGTAACAAATATCTCCTTCATTACTCACTAACTAAATGAGAAGAGACAAATTATATACAAGTGTTTGAATACAATAGATAAACATATACCAAATTATATAACAACTTTTTTCTAGCTGATGCATATTACCATGAACAAGTCTTTATGTTGTATACATATTAACTACTAAGACTGTTTATTTTGTCAAGGCCTAAAGTGTTAACTCTTAAAGATATCTCAAGAAACAATTTTCAATCAGGTTCAACAGTTATGTTTGTAGTCAATAAGTAAAAATCCCAGAATAAATCACTATGGGCCTATTTCTGGGGAAATTTAAGGTACAACATATTGTCAACCAACTAAAATATGCAAGCGAAAGTACTGGCATATGGCACTCTTCTCTTCAACATAATCACATATTATTAATTATTGATTTAGTATTCATACATTTGATCATGTCAGCTTGTAGTGTGAAGTAGGTTATAGGAGTCTTATGTCATTAGGGTGTCATAAACTGCTTAATTTTTTATTATTGTAGATGTAGTTGGTAAGGCCATATTATATAATGATAAGACATAGTGCTTCATCTTATGCACGAGCTTATCACCATCCATGAAAAGACTTGGTCAGGGGTCAACTTCATGGTTTGGTCAGCAAATGCGCTTGTGTCTGTCTTTGAACATGACAGTAGTTTAAAATCCTTAATTTTTTTTGTCTCAACTTCAGTTCTGGTCCCGAAGTGCTTTATTCATTATAACACGTTCATTTTTGTGAGGTTGAAAGTGTCTATAAATTATAATCATATTTTTATCAAAAGAGCCACACAGTTATTATTATCCATTCAAATTAGTTCGGGTAAAAAATATCCAACAGTATATACAAACACAAGAAAAATGAATAACCTGTTGTTACTCGTTTTTTTTGTTCCCCCGATATTCCTCGAATCATTTCATCTCTGACCATGGTATCACGGTATACATCCATTCCCAATAGCTGTGTTTCATCGAATTATCAAAAAATGCATTTTAGGATTAATATAGATGTGTATAGTAAATTCTCGTCTAAAAAAACGCTACTTCTTCTTCTTGTTCTTGGGGATGGATTTTTTTCATCTTCTTGCTTTCAAATATGGGTTGATCTTCAATTGATCTCTTCATTGTTGTCCCGGGTCTGGGTCAAAATAGAGAGATGATTGAGGGGAAGTTTAGTCTCTATTTGTTGGGTTTCCCTCCATATGTACGGTTTGTTGTAGAAAAGTAGATAGCAAGAGACGGGTACCTTTGAAGAAGGCGTTGGTGAAGTGGAAAAGAGGGGGTGGGTTTCCAAGAATTTTATCTCGACCTTTGAAGAAGGCATCTGCTCTGCTCCGTGTAATTAAGGGTGTGCCACGTGTAGCTCTGTTACGATTGTAGCTTCTAATCATTTATTATTGTCACGTGTCAGCCTCACACGATTTGAGTCTCTCTCTCTCTCTCTCTATATATATATATACTGACATGCAACCTCCACGATGTGCTGGTGGATTATAATATATTGTAAAAATATATAAACAATTTAAAATAAATAACCAACTTTAAAAAATGTTGTATACTAAGTGTATTTATTGAAAAAAATAAATTAAAATTTCAACTATATAATGGGATATATAAATTTGTAATAATATAACAAATGATAACTAACCTCCATTTTATCTCGAGTTGTATGTGTTTACCTGAATAAAAGAAGAATGTATACCTTGTGGGTTCGAAGCACCAACAAAAATGAAAATATAAACTCAAATACATACTTCCTCAACAATGAAATAAAGCCTAAGTTTGTGTCATGTTTGTATCGTTTTTGGAAATTTCTTCAAATAGTAAATATGTAGCATGATAAACTCTCGAGACTAATTGGACTCTTCAACATTAAAAATTATCAACCTCATATATAATTTAAAAGAGATAAATAATGAGTAGCGAGTATAACAAAAAATATATGGACATTTTACATAAAACACATGGAAGATTATTTTCAATCTCAAATTTCGATACTAAGAAAAATATATGGAAATTTTACATAAAACACATGGAAGATTATTTTCAATCTCAAATTTAGATACTGGCTATTCATTATGAAAAAGTTATATCAATGAAAAAATATATAAATAATATGAAAAGATCGGTGTACAATAAAAGCTTCATATACAAATGAATGTGTACCCTTCAAAAGTATATTTTTCCATTAAGAATGTGGTAATATGTCAATATATTCTAAGATTTACTCATAAGATATAATAATAATAATAATAATAATAATAATAATAATAATAATAATAATAATAATAATAATAATAATAATAATAATAATAATAATTCTAAAAAAGATATACTAATAATGATGGGAAGAAAGAGGTGATACATAAAAACATACCCGCCTTTAAAGATAAAGGAACCAACAAATCCCCGAAGAGTTGTGAATAGTATTTCCACTTATTATTTTTTTTTTGCGGCTTGTAGAATGTGTGAGAGGAAAAGACTCAAATAACCAATGTGCATGTCGCATGCCTTTTGGCTTTCCAAGATAATAGAGTCCCGATGTGCATGTGTTGTGAAAAAATTAAACATTAAAAAATATTAAAATATTTATGAAGTGTACACGTAGCGTCGTGTAGGCACGACAAATATCTACATTGTATTGTGATGATATATGTAGGGGTGACAATTTTAGAAACGGCACGAAAAAATGACACGGAATGACCCGAAATTGACACGATATGTCGTGTTCGTGTCGTATTTTTTGACACGAAGTCGTGTCGTGCCGTGTTCGTGTCTGAATTATGAGTCGTGTCGTGTTATCGTATTTTTTAGGTGTGAAATTTTTGTATTCGTGTCGCTTCGTGCTGTGTTATTTTTTATTCGGGTCGTGTTCGTATCAACTAAAAAAACACGAATTCGTGTTCGGAAAAATCTTGTCGTGTCGTATCGTGACGGCCCGAAACATGACCCATTGACCCGAATTGCCACCCCTAGATATATGTACCAAAAAAATTGAGAGGTTATCGATCCAAATGTAAATGAATCCATAAAAAACAAATATTTACAAAAGTCTAAGTTTTAATCTCACTAAATTATCTCTATTTCAGCAACATAATCGCAAAACAGATTGATGATTATATATAACATAATTAGTATGAGATGAACACATTTGTTTCCAGTTAAAGAATCTTATAAGAATATAAATCTGAAAATTGATTCAAATCTTAGCGTTCTTTTACAAACAGCTGAAATTTGTCATTTTGCCTCAATATACATTATTTAGTAAATACACAACGGCAAACCTTGTCATTTTGCCTCAATATACATTATTTGGTTCTTCAATATATCTTTTCCACATTGAAAGGATTGCATATCAATTGCACCAAATTTGTAATTTCAATCTTCATTCCAATCTTGTGGTACTTAATTGAATGTCTGAAGGGAGAAGGGACGAAGAAAGGTAGTGAGCCTGTTGGTTTTAGTTTTGTATATTGTGGTGATTATGGATTCCTTTTTTTGTGTGTACGACAAGATTTGGAACTGATAAATGAGAAAGTGATAACAATGGGTTGGAGTCCAAACGTTGAAACGCTTGAATTACTAATGGGAATTGGAGAATTGGATGGGTTTAGATTTGAAGACAGGGAGCGTTTGAATTATTAAACTCTTCCTCTTTTAGCAGTCCAAACGTCCCCCTTCAAACGCAAATAAACTCTCTCCCTCTTCCTCTTCCTCTTCCTCTTCTATCTCTCTTCCAAACCTTTACTTACCAACTCTCTCTCTATATATACATATATCTATCTATCTCTATAATATTACACACTCTCACTATTTCCCAGGTGTACTTTGTTTCTCATTTATTCAATGGAAACTCCAGAATTCTACAATGGATATTACAATGCCCAAACTACCCCCGATGACATAAACTCCCATACAAAACTCAGTAACCAGTTTGTGGTTGAAAACTTCCTAGATTTCCAAAACGACGACGTTTTTATCACAGATGGGAGTGTACATGAGAATGTCACCGATGGAAGCACGCTCGACAACTGCAACTCTACAATTTCCGCCAGTCAAATGCACGGCGATAATGGGTGCCAGAGTTTC